>CAEFZY010042400.1:0-15676 GCA_903066815.1 Brachyrhaphis roseni
TCAGTCCAGAAATGTGCAGTCCTAGGCACAGCCAAGATACTGCGCAGAACCCTCAAGCTCCCAGGCCTCTGGTAGAGGACCTGAGCTAAGAGGAAGAAACACCACCCGCGGTGGGTGAGAAGGGAATTTTTTTTTATACATATATTATTTGGCATTCCAAGCTTAAAGAGTTTTCCTCAGCGCAGAGAGAACGTCCGCATATCGTAGCATGAGATTAAGTTATGTTATTGTTTTAGATTACTGCTGTGACATTTAAGTTTACTTTTTGTAGCATTGAAGAATATGTGCTAATGAATTGTTCCATCTGTGCAACAAAATATGTGGCAGCCTGGCTTTGCTGGGGAGCTAATGGTATAATGCTATCAAATGTATAAAAACACGACGTTGTGGCATGCGTATAAGTTTTAGCTAAAAATACTTATCTCGTAATAACTAGCGTTATACTCTTAATGTTATTTAGAACTACTGGCATTTAGCAGCACATCCAGTGAGGAAGTAGTGAAACAGCTCTAATTTGTTTAAAAAATAATGAAAAATAAGCAACTGTCTGGTGCAAACGTAATAAGGTGTAAACATGATTTTAACCTTTAATATTTTTATATATATATATTTTAGCCATTCAATCCACTGTTGTCCCTCCTCCTGACTTTCATTTGCTTGGCTTTTCTCCTTTTTGCCAGTGGTAAGATAGTCACTACTCTCGGCTAGTCCACATAAACTAAGCTGCCATTTAAAAGCAAATTAGGTCAGAATAAATAGATGCAAGTGAAAAGAACTGAGTTGAGCCTTGAAAATATTAGAATGCTTAAACATTCCTTTGACACAAGACCCCAAATTTTGACATACAAGAGTGTGGTATAATCAGACTCATTCAGTCACATTTTATTTAGCCTGGCTACATTCCCAAACACATCAGGTTTAATTTGTTCGCTACGCATTTGCCTGGAGCAGCACGTATTTATCCCGTCTCTTCGTATGAGCGTCTCTGTCAGTCGTGTTTGACTTAGACGTGCATGAAATGCATTTCTGCTAAGCGATGAGTCGTCGTACCGGCCTGCTGCATTTTCCCTTTTTTTTTTTCTTTTCCTTTTTTGCAGCGTAACAGTAGAAAGGAGACGAGCAAAGTGCCACCCACAGCACTATGGGATCAGATGAAATGTTGGCTGGAGAAAGAACAACTTCTGCCAGGAGCTGTGTGAACACGGACCGCGGGGATTTCATGCTTTGTGTGTAAAGCAGACGGCAGGCATGAGGTTAACCCAGAAATCCTCGCATGCCGTGTGAACACCTGCTGACTTAAAGCCTGCAATCAGGCCATCCTAACCCTGCGAAGGCATTTCTGCATTCATAACATATGCGGTCTGGAAGGTTGCCTGTGCACATTTGTGTTTAGTTTCATCCATCAGAGATGGAAAAATACCTTTCTCCTATTTGTATGTAGCTGGGCACCTTTAAACCCAGTCTGCTCCACTGAACACTGCAGGGCTTACATAAGAACAATAAAATACAGCGTCCTTCTCAAAACAACGAAGTTCATCACTAAATCTTTAACTGCAGCTCAAGAGTTAGAAAATATTTTACAGTTTATTCAAATTTGGATGTTGTTCCTGTAAGGTTTCCCCCATAAAAACCCAATTTTTTAAGCTCAGTTTCTTCTGTTTTCCTTGTCTCCACTCTTTAAATGCTCCATATAACTTTAATATCAGAATAAGATAAACTGATTAGATACGAAACACACTTTTCAACACATTTTATTTAGTGGCCAGAAAAACAACCATATAAACCTTATTGTTAATATAAATATAAATCCAACTGTGCAAATTAAAAAAAATTAATACATTTTGCTTGTGTTTTGCTGTCAATGAGATGCTAAATTTGGAGATTATTAACATGAACATTGCAAATTTATTTATGATTCAGTTGGCGCCAAAAGGAATGAAGCAGACTGTTCATTCAAAGTACTTTATTGACGGTGATATTGCTCAAAGAAAACTAAAATTGAGTCAAAATGCAAGTTTTTGAACAACAACGTTTCAAATACTGCAAAAGTATTTCACTGCACAAAACTTTTAGCCACATTTTTGCAATATGAAATCAGCTACAAATAGAATTTCAGCATGTATTTTTTGACCAATCATTGGTGTTTGTTCTGCATTGGTTAACTGATATTTTCTTACCCGACACAGATGGTGCAAAAAAATAGGGCACTGGGTGGATCCATTGCTAAAACACACACACCATGTGTAGATGTTCTAGCTGTCGATGCGGTTGTCCTGGGTTTGATTCCCAGTCTTAGGTAATTTCTTGCCTCTGAAGACCACTAGTGCCGATGGAGTCCAGATGGAGACAAAAGTTAACCAAATACAACACAGCAGTATTTTATAACACAGTTATAAAAGAGAGTTATTAGGCTACTAAACTCTTCCTAAAAATCATGTCGCTTCCTGTCTTTGTCCACCACCTAAACTTTCTGCTCACCTGTCCAAAAATCAGGTAAGTAGAATAACATCTCTCAATCCCTTTGTCATTTATCATCTTATCTGACAAGTGACAAGCTCAGCAGGTCTCTGAGAGCCAACATGGCATCCGTCTTCATCTATGGGCCCTCAGCGGAGTGAAGCCCTGAAGGAGAGATGCTTTAAACGGAGTGACCAGCCTGCTCTGAGTAGCAAAGCGGCAGCTGAAACACAAACCTGGAGGCAGGCTCCAGTCAGTCCTTATCGCCAACACCCCTGAGACTGAGCATTTCCATGCTGCAGCAGCAGAACGTCATTAAACTTTCATCGGATCTTGGAGCAAGCTCTACGGTAGCTTTAAGCTGCCTACACACAGCATGTGCCAGCTACACACTTTTCTTCGCTCTCTCCACTTTTCCTGACTCTTTCTTTCCTGCTTATATCCAGCTACATTTAGGGTCACTGAAATTTAGCTATAAGCTGAGTTCAATTCATTTATAGCTGCATCTACTGTATTTGAATTGCTGATAATTGTCTGGGGAGTCCCATAGGCAAGGGAGGAAACACACACCTATTTGGTCTACTATTTTTGGAGTAGACCAAACCAACAGTTTGGTCTACTCCAACACCAAACTGTTGGAGTAGACGAACTTGAATAATCTATGTGGGAATGAACAAAACGTTAATTTCCTGCTCAACCTGTCAGTTCAGGCGAACGGCCATGTGTCGGTAGTTTTGCAGTAGCGATGGTTTCTCTCCATTTTTTGATATTAGTTGAAATGGTATGTGTTCCTAAGTCTGCTTGGTCATGATACCGATTGTTGACCAATACTGGTGGTTTGTGCATGAATGGTGTCCTGCACATATATATATATATACAGCTGTGGAAAAAAATCAAGAGACCACTTAGAGTATCTGATTTTAGTGCCTATATGTATATGTTTGCATAAAATGAACATTGTTTTTTTAATTCTGTGAACTACTGACATGTCCAAGCAAAAATTTTGTATTTATTTGCAGAAAATGAGAAATGGTTATAATAACGTGGTCTCTTAATTTTTTCCAGAGCTTTATATATATATATATATATTTTTTTTTTTTACCATGCTGACTTGGTGCTCTTGGTGGCCCCCTGGTGGTGTGGAGGCCCTTTGCATCTGCTTAACTCGCATATGCCTTAGGTCAGATCTGGGTAAAGTATCTGTTTGTTTGATTTTTTGGAGTCCAGAAAGCATGTCACACTTTTCTGACTTTTATCTATAAATTAAAACATATATAGGTATATATATATATTTTTCTTCCACCTTATATATTGTGTTGGTCTATCACAGAAAAACCAATAACACATAACGCAATGTCATAATGTGGAAAATATTTTAGAAATACCTTTTCAAAGCATTTTACAAACAACTCAGAAACAAGCAGGAAGCTTCCCCTTTGTTTACCATGTCAACAGGTAGTATTTATTTATGTTTTTGCTGAAAGCATGTCATAACAGGGCAGATGACACGTGAAAGATGGATGCGAAGAGACAAAGACACGGAGGGTCCGTTAATGAGAGGGTGTGATGTGTGGCGGGTCGCTCGGGTTGGATGTTCGGCATGCGGCGGCCAGATAAGAGCAGCGGTGTCATCTCCCTCTTACGAGTGATGGCTGTGGGGGGCGAGCAGGGAAGAATGGAGTGAGAACGAAGGCGTGGAGACGGGAGGTGGTGTGGCACATGGCCTGTTACCATGGCAATGAGCTCCTCGTCGACCTGCAGAGCGTAATTTAGCTGTTTTTTCCTCCGGTTCTGACATTAAGATTCCTCTCCCTTCACTTCCGCCGCCTCTGCCTCGCGCGAAGTGGGTTTTATCTAACCGCGTAATAGCGGCGATACTTCAAGATCTGCTGTGTGCTTGATTGCTGACATGGGAGATAATGCTTAGTCACGGCGCTCGTTTATATCCACACTGCTGTAACTTATGCTCCGGAGATCCCGGGCTGTTGGGAGCAACACGTCTCGCTGCTGTTAAAAACGTGCTGACGCGAATCCCGTTGCATAATGTGGCTTGATGCGCCTGTGGCTGGGACTTATGGCGGTGAAAAGATTGATGCTGATGTTGGGGAGATGAAAGACACTATAGTGGAGAGAGAAAGTATATGCAGAACGGCAGACTATAAAGCAAAGTCGCAGAAAAAGTATAGCCTTGAATACTCCAGTCTTGTCAAATTACATATCTACGTCTGGCAGGAAAAAAAAAAAAAAACGTCAATCAGTTAAACATTTCTGGTTCTTTCACCAAGAGAGTAAACACGCCTGTTAATTTATCATTTAGAAATTTGAAAAAAGGCATTAACTTTGCCTTGGTCCAAACTTTAGACACAATCCTTTCCGTCTGACTGATCAGTGAGGCGTCGTGACATGAACAGACAATTTATCGAGTGATAAGCAGCTGGTTCAATAAACACAGCAAGAGTTCAAATGATTACCTATCCGGTGATGCAGGATTTTACCAAGGTGTTTCCCCAGCTTTTCCATCCGTGACATAAACAACAAATACAAGAAGAGTTTTTCATCGTCAACTGAATGTCTCACCAAAAATCCTGGTTTCACTCTCCATTTAAAGAGTGCTCAAGTTCTCCACACAACGCAAGTTTATGAACCAGCATAACGTTGAAATTTGTATCAGTTTGATGGCACAAATGTTCAAATAGCGTAATGACCTCCCCTGCTGGATGCGTTTTGTAGATTGATTGTAATGAGATAAGCAGGATCATGAAAAGTTCTTTAAAAAAAAATCTTCCCAACTTTAAAGATGTCAGTCAACTCACTTAAAATGTTACTACGGGTGTTTTGTACATCCTCAAAACAGATGGAAATCTCCTGTCAGAAAACCATACTACGACCTTGATTAGACTGTAAAGGTTGCGGTTGATTTTTAATGGTAGTTGTATGAGCTTAAGACTCAAAACACACCGTTTAAGTCCGACTTTTCACACACTGATCAGATGTTTACCTGACACACAGGGTACGACTCGACTGTACAAGAACGTGAGAGTATGTACTGAAAACCCCGCCTGCATAAACACAAGCCGGTCTGACAGTAAACTCTAAACTTCTAAAACAAGATCACAATTTCATTCTTTCATTTGTTTCTGTTCTTCTAAGCTTGCACCAAGAGAAAGTACACAACTTTTTGACAAGTAAAATATTTTAGTCAGTATTTTCTCCCAAAGCGGATGAGTTTTACTTTGCCAATGTGACTCACTTCCTGTTTCACTCGTGACATTCCCATCAAATTGCTTCATCGGCCCAAAGAAAACAGACATCAGGAGGAGCATCTGCAGAGAATCGGTGGTGGTCATTGGCTTTAATGTTTTTGAATTGCTGCGTAGATCATCCGACCCGGTTTTCCGTCAGATTGGACGCCGAGACGGATCCAGTGTGAAGGGGCCTTAGACCCTACTTTAAAAATTTATGTCTTCCTCATAAGAGGTTATATCTTTAAAAAAAAAAGAAAATTCCACTCAACTATTAGTAGATATACATCTCGCTGTGGTGATTTACATGTACATGCCAACTTTTGCAGAGGCTTTACCCTGTACACCTGCGCGCTGCTACAACTCCGGCTCCTTTGCTTCTCTGCTTCCCATCACCATGTGGCCTTTTGCCACTGCAAGCGCTGAGGCAGAGAGAAATATTGACAGGCTCTGGGTGGCACATGTAGGCGAGGTCAACTAAAGACCAGCAGAGTTTTACATGCAGGCTCATTCCTGCAGGAAATGTCAGAGAGTCCCCCTGGAAACAAGAATATAGAAGAAACAGAACATTTTCTATGATATACATTTCCTAAACTCTGTCATAACAGATTTATTGCATCAAACATGTATATAAAAAAAAGTAGGTTAAGTTTGAGAGAGTTCAAATTAATTTCTATCCAAAGCAAGAATTTGATTTGGAAAATCAATTGTTTGTTCACAGTTGTGGTGGGAGAAATTGACTTTTTGGTGCTACAGTGATAACGATAAAAATGATTAAAAATAAACCATCATTGCTTCTTTATTAGCTAACTATGTGGCTGTGACTGCATGGCACAGCATTCATAGCACCGCAAACACAAATATTGTTCTTGAAAAACATTCCCATTTGAAATGGGAATCGTCATAATGGATAATTAAAGAGGTATGATTTAAATCATTAATCAGCATTTAATCATATTTTAAAGAAAGCATTATTTCTTGACGCTGTCATGAAACAGAAAGTGGAGAAAATAGTAAAGGTAACATTTCCGATGTTGTTTTTTTTTACATTAATTGGAATTTATCAAGATAACGCTACATCGCTATTTTTATCATGATAAGAAATTTTTCACAATAATAGATAAACAAAGAGATAAAATGTCCAACCCTACTTTGTACTATGGAAACGACAAAAATTAAACATTGTTCCTTACTCTCTGTTTAGGCTTTTAGATGAAAGCAGTCTGTTGCAGTCTGTTATCTGAGGTCTGGCCTGTTGCTAACCCTCAATGTAGGTTCTCTACGTGCAGAACACGTGGAGGCCCTGAAGGCGTGTGCTTCTGCAACAGCGCAGAACTAATGTGGGCGGTATACGTTAGGGTTCTTCATTATGCATACGCAACCTTCGTGCAAAACAGAGAGAGGGAAATATTCGGTGTTTGATTATGGTAACGTTTTGTCCTCAGTTTGACTGAGTGAGGGGACAGAGAGGAGTGAAAATGAGAGAGGCTGGCGGTACGCACAATCACAAACATTTAATAGATTCGTGCTATTTGTTTTTGCTGCATTGCAGCAGAAGTTCCCTCATGGTGTACTCTCTGGAAAGGAGGGAGAGTTCAAGAAAAAAAAAAAAAAACGTGGCTGTCTAAAGAGTGATTTAACTCCTGGAATTAAAGAGGTTTTTATTCTCACAAGGTGAAGACTGAACAGGATTTATCGTTTTGCTCCCACTTCTGCTTGAATATAAATATTGATGAGATGTTCTTCTTAGTTCCTTCCATTTTTAATTTGCGGTGGACAAAAAAAAAAGAGTCTCATAATCGCACATCTTTATCTTCCATAGACTCATATCATAAATCCGCTGAAACTCTGTTTTAATTCATTGAAAGTGCTAATATCTCACACATTTCAAGGGATTTCTATGTCTTCATCCAGACCAAGGCAGTATATTAGTCCTCTGCACTAACACAGGCATCCATCCAAAAACCATTCATCTAATCTGGGAAAATTTCTGTCTGCTTCTCTGTGATTTACAAAAATTTTTCCAACACTTCGTTCTCCCTGCGCGGTGAATCAGCCGTCTCCTGGACAGTTGCGAGTGAACAAGTGTGATGTTGGGTCAGTGTGTCAACAAAACCTCAGGGGGACATCAAATACTTTTGTAGCTGTGGTTCTTCATTACATTTTGTTCAAGGTGGAAGCCAGTGTTGAAACCTTCTTTTCTGACATGGAACCGGGACAGCCCTTCCTTCCTGTGTGTTGATTTAAACAGGAGCAGCATCCAAAGACACTATGTCATCACTGCCATCCCTTTGCAAGGGATGACATTCTTGGCAGCTTTCAAAGAGCTCTTCAAAGCACACTTCATCTTCAGAGTCGGCTATCTATGAAGTGAAAATAGTCTCAAAATATCTGTACTTTTACACATGCATGAATATTTTGAGACTATTTTCGCTCCATAGATACCCCTCCACAACTCATCCAGATCATAATTTCTAACATTGACGTTGGTGTTTCCAAGGAAAGTCCCACAGTCGAGGAGCTAAGAAGGAGATTTCTTAACAGCACTTGAGGTGATACGTCTCCTTGTCCGTAAAGCACGCTATGAAAGTTCAGCACTGCTTTGCCAGCGTTCACACCAGTCCTGTCTAATCTACTGTAATTGAAGTCCAGTTTGCTTGTCTAGTAAGTCCGGTTCATTTGGGTTGGTGTGAATACTGAATTGAACTCTGATGCGGACCAAAAAAGCGAACTCTGGTTCTCCTAAAAGCCGAGGTCTTGGTTTGGCTGAAGTGAACTCAGGTGCAGTTCGAACGCCAAATGGACTAGAGACTGCTCCAAAAATAGGAAGCAGACTACACCCCAAAACGTTTTGTCACAGCAAAGATTGCATCAAGCGATACTCAAATGTTTGTCGTGGTTGCCTGATTTTCCTTTCTTCCACTTGTCAAACCAGCTCCACATTGCTTAGTATTTCCCACACATTTGATAAATGATTTTGTAGCAGGATAAATCGATGTTATTCATTTAACCTGCAGCTTTCAGATTTCATGCTCCGGCCGACTAGCGAACATCCGTCATCTGTACATTTCTAAAGGCCTGCGGCGTCTGAGGCCGGCTCTGTTTGGCCAAGACCGCCATGCAATACGAAGATCAATTATCGGCGAGGTGAGAGGGAGCACTGAATCACGGGGGCTCGTGTGGAATGAGGATTCGTCCGTGGGATCAATGGGCTATAAAACAGTTTTGGTGACAACGCCGTCAGCTTCCCTCGGCTCCACAAATAAAATAAATACACCCAATTAAGTACCAGGAGGAACGCTGACTCAGAGTCGCTCAGCAAAACAAATTAAAATCGAGCAGCAGATAATGTTTGGAGCAGCTCTGAACAAATCAAACGTTACTGATCAAAATCAATACTGGCGTGCTGCTGAGCGTAGTGCTTCCTAATTGTGTCGCCTCAGCTGCTCTAACGGTGTAACAACTCTGGATTTAGCTGTGATTTTAGTGTATGATCATTCAGTGCACCTGATCACACATTAGATTAATCCAAGCTTTTCTTTAAGCAAAGTTCCAGTCCTTAAACACAATGTACATATCACAGTAACTAGTATTTTATTTTATTTTTTTTAGATATTCCAGCTGTTATTAATTTATGGACTTTGAAATCAGGAAGAAATGGAGGTATGACAGTTTGTTCACCAACGTACTGTTATCTGAGAATCTGTCATATAAATATTTGGCAAGCCTTTTATTAAAATTAGCTTTGACAAATTCTCTCAATATAATCATATAGAAATCATTACAAAAACACAAAAATAAAACATTCCACTAAGCAGGCCCTAGTTTATAGTCTACCTATGTCTTGGGCCGGTCCTGAACTGAAGTTAGGATAGTTACTTGACTGAGTGTACAAAATAGCTCTATGTGCTTGGAAAATGCATAAAGCTGCCGTTTTTATAAGGATTTAGTATAAAAAGCTTTCGGTTACTCATGGGGAAAAAGTCCACATATCATTCACCAGACAAGAGGTGTGTGCCTGACGTCCCTTTTAGGTCAACCTTTCACACAGCTCAGTAAAAACAAGAACAACAAAAAAAACAATCCTAGATCTGATCAGAAAGAGAGAAGCTACTGATGTGTCGTCTATTTTTGACTGCAGCCGTCTTCACCAAAGCCTCACACTGTGAGTGCACTACGCCACGGCCCTACAACAGTATAAGCGTTATTTGATTGCCTCAGCCATCAAATATTTGATAATGCCGTCTCGGAAAGCTGGCAGCAGTCACATCTACTCAGAAAAAGCATCCGTTTTCCATTCAGTACATTCCCAGTTGTAATGCGGGGTCAGGTTTCAGAAGAAAAGGCTAATGTCATACTATTTAAATCATCACATTTCTGCAGCAGTCGGTCGGCGGGAGTTGTTCCAAAATAGATTAACTCCCCAGTTCGTGACCCGTGATGTTTAGCGTCTGACTTGTGGGTTAATAGCATTTATTAATAGAGGCAACTCATTAAAACGGTGTCTGTTTTTCACCCGGATTAGGAAACCAAACCGCGGTCCCCCCGAAGATGGGGAGGACAAATTCCCTAGTGAGTCTCCTCTGCAGATTACCGCCATTTCCCATCATGCCTGCAGGGTTAGCTGAGAGGCAGCGAGCGATTAGTCATCGGTTTCTGGGAATTCATGACAGCCCCTCATTTTCACATCAGCTCAGTGACGGTGCAAACTGCACACTCTGAATGTGTTCTGTTTTAATCGGCCCCGCATGAACATGTTAGAGAATTTGGAACGACTCCGCAACTCACCAGACGTCCAGACGTCCTCTTGAATTGTCACCGATTCTCCTGTAAATGTGTTTTTTTCTTTTAATTTTTCTCTACAATGTTCATATTTGAGCTGCGGAGTGTTGTATTTAGTATCAAATCTGAGCTCGGGAGACAGCTGGGACACAAAAGGCCAGCGTTCAGAGTGTGGGAGGATTAAAATGGTACTGCAAGCATGTAAGTAATGAAGTACCAGAATGGAATTATGGGAGATTTTTTTGTTAATTCAGGCCATTACTAAATGGTTCCACCTACATTCTTTTAGCTGATAGGCCCTGGCCTTGACTCAGGCACCACACACTCATCTGGACTCCCAAAAATAACTGTCAGTCTCAGCACCCTCCCAAAGAATTCACTGATGTCCACAACAACACTTGACGTTGTGGACAGTAGAAGCCGTCCTGCCATGAAGGTAAAATTTTACAAGGGCGTACTCTGTCATAACGTAAACCACTTGGTGGGAAACAGTGTTCACACTGAAATGTTTTGTATGCTACACCTAGCTCACAAAGTTGAGAGTCAGCACTAAATAGTCGTGCGGCTTGACTGCTGACGGTGGCTGCATTAGTGGAGAAGAAATGGTCAAACTTGCTAGCATCCATCTGGATTGTGGGAAATTAAGGAATTTGTCACGGGAAATGTAGGAAAACGGTACGCTCGACTATGAAATGTCAAGCATCCGTTGACAGTGTGCGAGGAGTCAGTATCTGTACTTTCATTGCAAATGTTCGCAAAACTTTGTCGATATTCTGCTAACGTCAAGAAAACACAATTTCACAATTGCGGTGTTTCCATTAAATAAGAAACGCGATTAAAATCGTACACGAATACATCTGTTCACGCATTATGACATTAAAAAATATGTATGCTGCACCGTCATCCTCCAACTACTTCCTGTCGCCTTTTTTTCCTTGTGGTTTCTGCCAGTAGCAGCATCCGGTTATTGATCACGAGTTTTGCAAAATTTTTAAATGTCCAGAAAACAAAAACAACAAAAAATAAATACACCATCCTAAAGCAGCAGGATGATGAATGAGAGTTTTTCGGAATTGCTGTTTTTCCATCAAGCAAATTTGTTTTCGAAATGTCAAACTGCAGTTATATGGTCAATGGAAACGCAACTTGTGCGGCTCACAGAGTACGAACAGTAAACCCAAGTATGAGGGAACCTTAACACAACTGTAGTTGGACAGTCTGGCAATAAGTGGGAGTTCCACTGGTCCTCCTACGCAGCGACTTAATGAGCTGACAGGCTATAAGAGGAGAGGAATGGCTCTTCCCTTCAAGGAATCACAACAAACTGTTTATAAATTATATTAGGAGAATTAAAGAAGTAGTACTTTATGCAGTGATGTAGGGGGTTTTAGATACACTAGCATTTTAAGGCCTGAGACATATTTATAATGACATTATCAACAAGAAAAAAGCATAAATTAATGGCTTTAACATCGGTTGCAATGTTGGATCCAAGCCAAGCCCACAGGCGACAACAAACCTTCACTAAGAGCTCCGGACAGCTTGTCTGCAGAGCATCCCACCTCCCACACCAGGGTCTCTTTATTTGATCTATCTACTGTCATGACTCAGCTCGGGTCCCGTTTACTCAACCAACGCTTCTGTTTGCTTCTCCCAGACAGGTCTGCTGCTCAGTCATCGCCAATTTAATTAGAGCTGTTCAGGGTTAGGGGGAAAAACAATAACACGGCGCTGTGTCATAACACCAGACCTTGAAATCCTCTTATTGTCCTTTCTCTCGACCCGCTCCGCTTTCAGCTCTGCTCAGCTCCAAAGCAGGGAGATTACGGTCCGGGTAGACCTGTACGTGAGGCGCCGCTCGCATGTATATTTGGATATTCCCAAACGGACCTCTCTAAGGGGGGTCGGTGCGGCGTGATGGCAGCGATGGCACAATATTCCACACAGTCAAAACATTTAGTTCTGCTCACTTTCACGGTTCCACGGTCCAGCACTGAACCGCAGCGGAGTGTGTATTGTTAGTGTGAGTCGAGTGTGTGTTTCTACTG
This sequence comes from Brachyrhaphis roseni, assembly GCA_903066815.1. Lineage (NCBI taxonomy): Eukaryota > Metazoa > Chordata > Actinopteri > Cyprinodontiformes > Poeciliidae > Brachyrhaphis > Brachyrhaphis roseni. The sequence goes on from CAEFZY010042400.1 coordinate 12,530, forward strand.
GGCCCCTGTGATTGGTATTGATCTGCAAAAGGGGAGGAAATAGCGAGGCTTGGTCTGGAACGTGTGAGTGAAAGCGAAGAGCTAGATGATGCTCTGCTGTTCTGTTTGTATTTTGCTTTGGATGGATGCTACAATCTGTGGTGCACTCTGCTGCAGCTGGCTTAACCCTCTCAGGCTCAAATTAAGTTGTAGTTGCAGGAAAAATCTGATATTTGGAGAAAATGATCATATGGGGTAGTAATATACAATTCAGACTTTTTTTTTTGAGAGACATTTAAACAGCATTTCAACAGCATTTAGCTGTTGCAAATCTGCAACATCTGCCTGGAGAGGGTTAAAGGGATGGTTCATAACTGTTGAGGTTAGCATCTGTCCAGAGGTTTTGAAGAAGACCTGTTATGCAAAATCACATTTCGGACATTTTTATACTTCCTCTGCCACTTCTAAAAACAGCCCAAGTGCTTAAATCCCCCCAAACCTCTCCCAAAAAACTTTTTTTTGCAATAATCAGTTAATTGTTAACATTTCTAAAGCACATTTCAGAAACCAGTGCTTTACATCATAGAAACACAAAAATAAAAAGTCATCAACAATTGAGATATTACATTTTATCAATTGCCATCATTACATATCAAAATGTTGCTTAGAGTTTCATTTATTATGGTACCAAAGTAACTGTAAACAGGTGGGTTTTCCTTTAAAGGAGCTCAGTATTTCAGCTGTTTTGTAGTTTTCTGGAAGTTTGCTCCAAATGTCTGGCATGAAGAAGCTGAATGCTGCTTCTCCATGTTTGGTCCTTGTTCTGGGGATGCAGAGTAGAACCAGAACCAGAAGACCTGAGAGGTCTGGAAGGTTGATACAACAACAGCATATGTTTAGTGTATCGCGGTGCTAAGCCATTCAGTGACCGACATTTTTTGGTGTCTGGAAGATGAGCTGTTTCAAAAACCTCCTGATAAGACCTAAGTTTCAAATCTCCGCCTGAATATATTTGCTTGCTTTAATTGTACGCAGTACTTTAAATGTCCTGTGAGTAAATATAGTTACCCTTTTATCCATAATAACTGGAACTTTCAATAGCTAGTTATTTTCACTAGTTACCATCTATTAAGGGAGCGCCCCTGAGATTACTTTCACTCCCTGCTACAGCGAGAGTGAAATTACAGTAATAACCAGATATTTGCTGGAAAGCATAACGTCTCCCCTTTCAGAAACCGTTGGAATTTTTCCGACAACACAAAGTGCAGTGGAATTATGGTACTGCAAATTTGGTGTTATCGGCAATAAGTTCTGACTGGAAGGATTAAGTCACAATCAACAGGCACCCTGGCGTTACCTAGCAACCAAAGTGGAGTTCCAGCCTGTTTCGTCAAATGGGTTTACCGCCGTATGCGCAACGGCTGCTGGAAAAGACAAGCGTTTTGCTGTTGACTTACCATCAAGACACCACTTACGACATTCTTGTCGATTGTGCAGGAAGCTCCACTTCTGCTTCTCAAAGACAAGACGTCTTTGATAAGACAACGTTCTAGGAGGGAATCTCAAGTATTCACAGATTTGAAGTATTCACAAATAGCTTTGGTTCGAAACCCTCGCGAACACCGGGGGTCTCCTGTGTTTATACAGGCAAATAAGATATGAACTGCTCATCATTTTGAACAGAACCAACCCTGAGTTATCGTTTTAACAGAAGAGCTTTTCCTTTTGCTTATATAAGCGAAGCTGCACTGAGAACACTGTTGACAACATAAAAAAGGCCTTTTGACAGCAGCAGACACATTAAGACCCCAGCGTGTACTTGTTGAGGATGAAGCGGTTGTTTTCCACTCACACAGAAAAAGAAAAAAATCAAACCTTTATTTATTTATTTGATGAAAAAATGCTGGGGCTTTTTCTCTGCGTTGCTCATTTTTCCACATTATTTTTCTTTTTAACCTTCGAGAGCCGGAAAAGATATAAAATAATATTCCATCTCCTCTTGCATGGTGTTGAAATATTGAGGTCAAGCCATCTGATGCCCATTTCTTCTTATTGGTTTCCAAAAGTAATGTCGGTAATAATAGGCTTGTGTGTTTCTTTTTTACACCACAGACCTATAAAGAGCGGGCATAAAAGAAAAGGTCTATTTTGTTATTTGGACTCTTCTCTCCTGCCTAATGAAAATAAATTAATCTGTTTTTGTCTAAGCCTTTCATTTTAGTCAAAAGGAAGAAATGGAAAATCATAGCCTCACTTCTTCTCTGCTCGTTTTCTATGTTGGATCTGTGATTTATGTCTGGATGACGTTGGTATGAATACTCTTGCATGAGAATATTGTGCGGGAAAATAAGAAGCAGTTTTTTAAAAAAACTATTACAAAAAAAAATTCGACATACATTTTTGTTAATTTTTGTCATGATCCACGTGTTCGCATTTCTGATTTTTTACTTTTTTATTTTGACACATTTTAAGTTTGCTTTATTTTCTTTAGAAAAGACAGGTAAGCCTCCAAACTGAAAGATTTGCGGATCTAGATACAGACAAGAAAATTCGTCAAAGGCAGTGGAAGAGTTGAAACGTGGAAAGATCAAAGCAAATTCATGTATTTGAACGGCCCAGTCAAAGTCACACGATTAAAAATCGGTGGTAAGATTGAGCAAAAAACATAACAAAAATTTGACATTCTGGTGGTAGTTTGAAATAATGTGAAGAGGTTCAGTAAAAGGCACACTAAAAAAACACAACAGGTGATCCGACAAAAAAAAAAAAAGTTATTTTGTTACAAGTAGTCAAATTAAAGTTATCCAGATAAATATATTCAGTATAAACAAATGTAAATAAAGTAAGATTGACAAACTTGATTAAATTTCATGTCACAAATTCACTACATTTTATGATGTTGGAGCTCCATTCTCTTTTTTTTCAGTGTAGGATTACTTTTGCAAGGCACTGCAACCTGTGAGACGGATCCAAGGCAACACCAGGAAGAAAATAATAATAATTTTAAAAAAGTAGGAAACCCCTGCCTTCATTTGAGTCTCAGAAGTCATCTCTGTTTCTAAAGCTTCTTTCATGCTATACACACACACATACACATGTTTGCGCTGCTATCTTTGTGGGGACTTTCCATTGACTTCCATTCATTTCTACAGCCTAAACCTTACCCTT
>CAEFZY010042405.1:0-42167 GCA_903066815.1 Brachyrhaphis roseni
AAAAAAAAAAAAAAAAAAAAAAAAAAAAAAAAAAAAAAAAAAAAAAAAAAAAAAAAAAAAAAATATATATATATATATATATGTATATAAATAGTTCCTTGGTACTCTGATTAACTTTTTAAAGTGAAGTCTATATTTAAAAAAATCCCTTACATTTGTTTTATTAAAAATAATGTATGGCACCAGTGATTGTTTAAAAATATATATATTGATTTTTCCTGATTCTGATCATTTTTTCCCCCCAGAAAGCAAATTTACTTCTACAGCAGTTTATAGTCCAGAAAACTCCAGAGGCTTTACACTACAAATAGTCATTCACTCATTCATAAACACATGAATGAGTGAAGCTACATTTGAGCTCTGGGGCAGACTGACCGAAGCAAGGCTACCTTACAGTCGTTTGCCCAAGGACACAATGATTGTTCGGGAGTTTAATCCAGCAACCCACTGATTGCAGGAAGAACTATTACATTCATTTTCTAAAATGGTCATTATGTGATCATGTTGAAGTTATTTCATGACTTCTTACACATCTTTACCAAGGATGCTAATAATTTTGGAGAATGGTGTATGCAGAGACTTCGCTCATATCTCTTCAAACTTTGTTCAAACTTTTCTTCCTTCAGAATTTAGAAACTCTGATACTTCTCACCATTTCCAATGTTCTTGAAAACATGCGTGTGTCTCTGGAGCCCTCATTATTTCAAAAACCTTCAATTCATATGACTTTAATCTGCAAAGTATAAAAGCGCATCTTTATCCCACAGTCCATGTGACATGCAGCACTGATTGAGCACTGTAGCTTTGATCATTGAACCTTTTTAGCAACCTGCACACACACACTGAGAGCTAACTTATTAGACTGATGAAAGTTTTGTCATTGGTTTTGAGATAAATGTGTGTTTTTTTTTTAAATAGACCACAGATTTACACATTGTCACATGTGGGTATCTTTGCAAAACTTCAAAAATTGTTCAAACAGTTCTAATTGCACCTCAGAGGCTACTGTTATTTGCACATCAAAGCTGTCCTTACGATAATTTAAAACACATATTTTACAACTTTTTTTGTAAAGATGTTCCTTTTTATTATTTTGTGCGTACGTGAAAGACATCTGTTCATTAGAAAACACGCTGTTCTGTTTGACACACATTTTCAATCCATTAAGCTCATGAAAGTGTCATGGGAGAGCTTGTTAGGGCCATAGAGTGCCTTAATGTGTTAGGGGAACGAGATGAGTGATGGAATAAGGTTTCCGATGTGCCTTTCATCCTCTGGTGTCTTTAGAGGCAGACATGTTAATAGTCTGTATTCAGATTAAAGACAAGACCTGGATAAATACCCCAGAGTCATTCATTCTATTAGCCCCAACAATCCTGCTTTACCCAATCATAACCCTGCTCTTTTCTTTTAGCTTGTTGTCTTTGATTCTTCTTCAGATTATTCTGATGGTTTAGCTGAATGCATAGACAGTGACCGCTAAAAGACAGATGATGAAACTTCGGTTTACTGAGTCTTTTGTGTGTGGACTTCAGATGATGACAACAATTGGTCAAACATTTTACGTTGAACCAAAATCCACCCACAGCATAGGTTAAAAATTATTTTAAGCCATTTTAAGAATACATATGCAGTACTTTTGTTATGGTGGTTTCACTGATATAGTAAACAGGGAAGCGTGAGTTTATCATTGACCCTAATATGTTGCATATAAATCAACATCACTCAAGAACATCTATGGGTTTACATTTGTTCTTTTAGATGTTTGGCTTTGAATGATAATAATTACAGTTAGCACATTTTTTTTCTCAATATCTGTCAGCTCTGAATCAAACAGCTCCCTTCAAAATTATTTTCAATTTGTAAAAATAATATATCATGACCAAAATTTGTGTAGTAATATATTTTGTATACTTATTTACTGTTGAGCATATGGTTACCTTCCTAAAATAATAGTCTGTCATTTTTTACCAATTTTTTGCCATTTGTATGTTTGTGGTTGATGATATGAGCACAACAAAAAGTATCTACTTCCTCTCAGTTATTTGTTATTGCCAACAATACAAGTTAATTGTTATTATTGGGTTATTCTTGGCAATCAGACTGATCTTATCAGAAAAAAAGTATATATCTTTTTCATTTCTAAACCTTCATATGTAATTTCTTTTGCTGTTCTGTTAGAATTGTCTTTTGATTTGCAACAGCATGACCAGTTTAGATTAAGCTTGTTCCTACAGACTGAACTTCCTTCTTATCTCACCATGCCGTTATTCTTTATTCTTTAAAGCCTTAAAAAATGCTGAGTCACTATCAGTGACTTGACTCAATTAGGTCAAATTACACTTCTTGTGAAGAGTTTATCGTGTTTAGGCAGTTGTAATTCTTTTCCTGCTGTGCACTTTCAATGTTGAATAATTGGCCAATTTTTTAGGTACACCCTTCTACTACTGGGTTGGCCTTCTCTTTTTGTCTTTAATAGTAGCTTTAATTCTGTTAGGCATAGATTCAATAAGGTGTCAAACTTTTACATTGGCTATCTAACAGTGGGGTAGAAGGTTTTGTACCAATAACAATTACCTAGAGCGTTGCTCTAATGAACTCACTTATCTTCATGTAGGCTGACTTTTGATCCATCTGCAACAAAAGGAAAGTAATCTTTAATCACAATCCTATTTTGCCTGAATCCTGAGCTTTCATTTTAGCTTGTTGTGACATTTTTATGAAAGTTGTTCTCAACCTAACTTTGAGTGTCTGCCAAATCTTGCTCTTTCTTCATGGTTTATTCAACATTCTGCAAAATAATCATTTACAAACCACATCCTATCATCTCTTGTCATGATGGAGTAAAGCTTTAGATGCAATAATGAAATATATCCAGAAAATCTCCACTATGTGTAGCAGGAGGCTACAGACTCTAATCCCTGGTGTCGCACATTGTATTCCCTGCTGCTTCTCTTTCATATCGGGCTTGTGAGTCGTTCCTGCTGTGATTACAGATTCCTCTGCATACACACACCTCCATGTTAAAAGGACATACCTTCCTTCAGGGTTATTGAGGCAATTTTATTTCTCTTTTCTTTCTTACAAACAAGTATCTTATCAGTATCAAATCCAACAGGACTCAGCTGGAAGTCTGAAATAATATCCATGTCATAATTCACTTTGATTTTGTGATTGGTGCAGTATTTTTCTTTATCAAAAAGTAAATCTGCTTAAATCTACATAGAGTAGGGAAATTGTATAAACACATTCTGTATTTTGTCACAAATATATGCAGTAGATTTTTCATTTTGAATTGTATATTTTTTTATTGTGTGTATCCTCAAGTATGTTTTTACCTATTACTTAAATGCTGATACACAGAAAAGCCCCCACTGAGTGAAAAAAGAAACATAATTCAGAATAAATATGTCCAAATAGGTATAGAGAAAAAACAAACAAAAACATAAATGTGTATGAGACAGTGTCTGACTAAGAAAAATAACTGCTTACTGGTACAGTAGTGGATAATTGCCAGATGGACGTGGAAAGGAAGGTTTTGCTACTTCCACACACCCGTCACAGAGATTTGTCAGGTTTCTGCTCAGTCCAGCTTTGTAATAAATGTTCACTGACTCTACCTGTGCAAATATGAAGTGAATGGAATTAGGTAAAATTATCAGTTGGATATTCATATATACAAAAAGAAAAAAAATGCAGTGGAATTAGGTCTCTTTTGCTTACGGAAATTTAAATGTGGATAGGTGAAGACCATTGTGGTCTAAAAAATACCGCTGTATAAAAAAGACCCTGAAGTAAACATGGAAAAATCATTCAGACATATACAATAATGATACTTTTTGCTTCTGAATAAAATAGTTAGAAATGTTTTTGCAGTGATTGTTTATTTTTTTATAATTACTGATTTCAGCAGTGGTTAAATTGGCTAAAATCACATCATGAATTTGCCACTAAAAACAGAGCTGCTGCTGGGACATCTGTCCACACTTTGGCAGTGTTCACTGATGATTTCACACGTTCAACCAGCTGGAAATAAGTTGTAGAAAGAAGCACAGAAATACAGTCTAATGGACCAGAATCAGGGAATAGTGCAGAGCAGAGTATAACCAAAAATGTCTGCATAAAATTTCCCCACCCTTCACCTTTGTTGGGAGGATTTTAGGTGGATTTTGTATATATTGTGTACAGACAGATGTTGTCAAGCCTTTGTTTCTTTTACTTGTGGGGATTTTTCAGATTTGTGGTGTTTAGAAGCTGAATGCAGCTTCTCCGTGTTTGATTTTGGTTCTGTGGTATGCAGAGTAGACTAGAACCAGAAGACCTGAGATGTCTGGAAGGTTGATACATTAAAAGCAACCACAAGTCTTTAGTGTATTTTGGTTCTATGCTATTCAGTGATTTAAAAATGGACAAAATGTTCTGTAAGTACATATAGTTAAATTTATTGAATATTACTGCATTTGTACATATGTACACGCACACACGCCCAAACAACACACATAGCTTGAAATCCTGGTGAGATATCCTGGTCTACTATAGGTGAATAGAACTGTGGTTTGGGATACTTTATAAATAAAAAATTACAAGAGAAGAAAGATCCCTGGCTACAATAATGAGAATGGATTTTCTCAGCAAAAATAGCTTAAGACTGAGTTAAGGAGCAGGATGAGAGTGAGCATCTGTAGGATTCACTGGACAAAGAAGTCAGATTCATGGAGGCGCCATGCCACAACTGAAAGGCTTAAAGAATCTTAAAAAACATCAGGGTGCCATCTGGGTCTGGTGGAGTCCATGCCTCAATGGGTCAGGGTTTTTTTGGCTGTAAAATGGGTACCAACACATCATTTGGCAGGTGGTTGTGATGTTATTCATGGTTGGTGTAAAACACAAATCATTGACTATTTAACTGAAGAGAAGCTGCTGAAAATGTGACTTCTTGCTCCTTCAGTAATCTCCCCTTCATTCACTGCTAATTGTGATCAGAGTGAATGAGGGATTCCAATGTAGCCATTCTGCAGCCGACACTTCTCTAAATGTGGCCTCACTCGAATGAATCCCCAGCAGGCTGTCAGGTCCCTTTGGCTTCCCTCAGCTCTGTAAACATCCTGAGCAGCAGCGTCAGGGGAACAGGCCACCAAAGACTGAGAGGAAAGCACCTCACAGGTCCTATTTCTTGTCTTTTTTTTAAAGGAGAGGACTGAGAAAAACCAAAGGAGCAGAACAGGAGAGAAATGTGCTTGAGGGGAAATGCATTTACATTGCAGTTTATTTTCATGAATAAGATTATGATTGCATAAAGCCAATTTCAAGAGATTAATCTCCACTTCTCAGGGGACCAGTTTCACACAAAGGGAAATGGGGGAGCTCAGTATTTCTGTTTGTGGATTTGTTTTTATTTAAGGTTGGATTTAAATGTACATTATGAAAAGAGATACCAAGCTGTGACTAAAATGGATATTAAAGGATCTGTTTCACCAAACTAAAGCCAAACTAAATGTGTCTTTTCAGCCAACAAAATGCATCACACTATTTTATGCATCAGTTTATCAAACTGCATGTAAGCCTCATACCCCACCAGATGTTAATACTTAATGACAGAGGCTATTCATGTCCCCATTTACATTAAAGTCCTGGTCTGCAAATTATAATTCACGCTTATTTCTGAGCCATTTCTCAAATGGTTTCAGAAGGAATAACAGTTAAGTATTCTTTTGAAACTTGCACAAAAGTAGACTTTGAGTTGAGAAAAAAAAAATCAAAGATTCTGACAATTAGAATATAATATGAAATGTAAATGTTTTAACAAGTTCATGTGATGTTTAAGTCAAACAACCAGCTGCACGATTCCAACTGTCAGGGTTTATCTCATGTTTGCTTTCAGCAATAAATTAAAATTTGTGTGCAAACACTATCAAGTGGAAAGCCTGCGGTTTCTGTTTGCACTCGATTCTGAACTAATGTGTATATTCACAGTTTCCAGAATACTAAATAGTGTTTCTATTTTACTTTAAAGTGTAAAGAGACTATGGTTGCTGTAAAAAATTATATGATATCAATAAACAGATTAATTTTCTGAGGATTAATAAATGCCGGGAGGACAAAAAGTTCAAATGTGTACAGATTTACTTATCAGACTCATGGAGACAGTTTTTGCAGATATATTTTATTCCTTTTTCAAACATGGCTTTTTAGTTATCATGAAACTACTTTATGCTTTAACTTTCCAAAGCGCTCTCCTGTCAAGATTGCTTTTTCACTTAGATTTTGAATCCTGAAACACATTTGCTTGATTTAATCGAGGTACAAAATAATCTTGGCTACAGTAAATTAGACTTGAAATGATTCTCTAACAAGAACCATTAAATATGGAGAAAATTTAACAAAGGAAATTTCCTAATACTAATCGTTAGTTGAGTCAGAAGAAAATAAAAAATCACTTTCATGAAAAAAAAAACATTTTAATTTCACACCAATTTGTGTTTTATGACTTCTTTTGAGATCAAAATGATGTATCTGACAAAATGTATTTTTCCACTTGCCATTTCTTAAATTTTGCATGTGTGTGCAGCCAGCCTCTTTTTTTTTAACCTTGATAACTATGTGATCATTGTTGCGTCAGCCAGCGGTATTATGTTGCCATGTTCTGTTATCCGTAGCAGTGGCTGAAAGTCACAAAAACTTAATGTTAAGTAATTTGTAGAATAACTCTGGAAAAATGGTCTCAGAGTAGAACTCCACTATTAGATTGTCCACTCCACATACGTATTTTGTCCTGTCTGCATGCAAGACATTTATCCAGAAGGACGTAATGTTGTTAATGTGTGTAGTGGCAGATTTCAGTCCAGTTTGAAGGTGTTGTTTATGAACTACTTTCTATGTTGGTATCCGAGTTGTGGTGTAAAACCAGTTCCACTGTGGGCAGTGACACCAGTGTGCCAGCAGTTCCCAGCACCCTCTGTGGTTCACGGGTTATTCCTGAATGTTCAAAACCATTTTCCTGTCATCTCAAAGTGACATTTTGTTTCGCTTTTAAAATCCTGGCAAAGCTGAAAAACACCTGAATGAAGTGCACTTACGTACATACAGTTGTTAGAACAAATTATCTTTTTTAAACCTACAATTGTCTCAGTCTAATGTTTCTACTTTCTGAGTACTGCTCATTCCTATGAGTGCTGCTTTATGGATCCTTTTTTTGCTGGTAAAGAAGAACCCCAAACTGTAGTCACTTATCACATATAAGAAGTTAATGGGTGTCAATCTTGTCAAGTTATCATACATTGCAGAACTTTGAGCTCCACAAATGACAATATTTAGATACCTAATAATTCCTAGAAGCTCTAGGAAATCAATGAGTTAATAATGCACATGATTACATAACTTAAATAAATGAAAGCAGTAAATATTATACATTTTTGAGCAGTCACTGTATTGGCAGCCTTCCACATTTTTTTGACATTTTTCTGCTTAGAATAAACTTGTGCTAGCCTAGTGATCAGATTTAGCAAAGAGAACAGCTGCATTTGATGTTGCAATAGTCTCATTTGTTTTTTGTTAAATTCTTTGACCATACTGGCCACATGTTTGATAAAGTTGCTACTGAAAATTATTTTGACAGTCATATTGAATAATTAAAATGTTATTCAGATATCCTGGTTAAAAAAAGACACAGCACAGAAAGTCAAATACAGCAAGCAAGGCCTAAATTATGCAAAGGAGGTGTGAATCAATATGATGAAAGCATCCCTAATATGTGTTTTCCACTTTGGCTGACTTTGAAAGAATCACACGTGTTCTTTTACAAGATAAGACAAATGAACCATGTCTCATGTTTTATTCAAAATCTAAGCCAGTGCATTTTCGCCTGAGTCTGAACTAGATCCACATCTGTGACCACTTCTCGGCCAAAAAAAATAGAAGAAACATCTGAGCCAATTTGTCCAGGACATGACCACTTCATTGGAAATCAAATCCATCATCCTCGCTATTAGCTGCAGGGAGACTGGAGTGTTTCATTAGAGAAAAAGCAGTGCTAAAGTGCTGTGAAAAAGTGCTTGTCCACTTATAGATTTCTTCAGATTTTTTTTTTTTTTGTTATACTTAAATATTTCAGATTAGATTTTCAAATAACATTTCCATTTGTTAAGTAGAAAGAAAAAGTTATCAAACTTTGCAATAATTCATCCCTAATCTTAAAAAAGCGGCTGCGCAATCCTTGGTGGCAATCACATCAGGCGTTTTTGATCTAACCCTGAGTCTTGTACATCGCTGTAAAGACTCTGTGTTCCACTTTTCTTTGGAAAATTACTTAAGTTGAGCCATGTTGGAGGGTTTTTGAGTAAAAGGAAAGGCCTGTTTAAGTTTACAGCGAGCTAACTTTGACTAGGACACTTTCAGAGGTGCAATTGGTAATGTGTTTCAGATCACTGTCCTGCATAATCCAAGTAGGTTTTTCTTTGTTGAATTGTAAACAGTGACCTTAACTAAACAGAGTGATGTGAGCAATGCTGAACATGTTAAGCAGAGGTTCATCACTATGTGGATGATGGTTCTTAAAAGGTTTGCTGGATTTGGAGTCCCAAATCCTTTGAACCTCATCTGTTTTTGACTTGTATTTTCTTTAAAATTGAATGTAATATGATCTAAACATAATCTTTTAGCCTATTTCTGGCTCTGAGAGATGTTCTATGTAAGTAATTTCTTGATTCTGCAGACCTGCCAGTAATCAGGGTCTTTCTGGTAAAACTTAACCCTAATAATTGCTAAAGACAAATATTTCTTGATTTGACTGTCATGAGTTAACTGTTTTTTTTTTTTTTATTTAACAACTCTATTTTTCTTTGTTTTATCAGGCACAGTTGGTTTGGGCGATTTTCTCTCAATAAATTCAATTATCATTTTAAAATGCATTTTATTGGCTCTGGTCATATTTGTGTGACATCAGTTCATGTGATGACTTGAAACAAGTAAACACAGTAAAAATTAAAATCCGAGGAAAACTGTGGGGAAATTGTGCAGCACTGTATTTGTTTAAAAACAACAAATGCAGTGCTCGAATTCACAAAATCACACTTACAAGCAAATATTTTTCAATTAGTTCAACTCAATTTATTTATATTGTACCAATTCACAGAACGTTAATTCAATTCAAGGTCAGTTATAAAAATTCCATAATCCAATCTCAAACGTTTGAAACGGGCCCTCTTTAATCAGACTAAAACCAAGTAAGTCTTAATCATTTCTTTCAGAAGTAAGAGTGTGGGAGAATGTCTTTGTGCCAGGAAGTAGAATGAGTCTGAACAACACAACTGAGCTGTTGTAATATCCCAAAGTTGTCAACAAATTCTCAGTCTGAGTGTAAAAGTGTGTCCTGTCTTCAGCCCTCAAGAAGCCCTTTGCATGCTTACATAAAGACTTAAACAGCTTTTGTTGAAGGAGCAGGTTTATGCTCAAAGCAGTCTTGTGAACCTTATTCTTACATTATTCTTATAGTCTGAATTGCATTTTTTATTAAGCTATAAAAAGACACAAGCACACATACACTAAATACACAGATCAACATGTGATGTCCTTAAGAGAAAGTGGTGTTAGAGAATTAGGATAATGTGAATATGAAAGATATGAGGAAATAAAGGAAAATAAGATAAAAATCCAGAGCCTAATAAAAAATCTCATACCTGTGGTATAAATTGAAATTCTGGCTGCATGTACCTGTTTAGACAACACACAGCTTTCTTGCTCCAGGACCTTGTCGTGTTCTGTGATTAAAGCAGCCTTGAGCTCCTTCCACATGGTGAAATCATAGTGAAGCTAGAGAGAGTTGTTCAAGCCATCTGTCTCTTTAGAAACGCCTTGGCATCCATGCTAAATGCCTGCCACGTCCTCTGAGGTTGGGAATTTAGACAATTTCCTGCAGCATCTGTGGCATGAGGTGAATGAAAAATGGGACAACCTCCAACTTTCTGGTTCCCAGATCCTTTAAATTGATTAAAACTTAATCAGGTAATTTTAGTCTGAAAACTGAGAATTCAGTTGGCATGCAACTTATTTTCTTTATGTGGGTTTTATCTTGTTATAGGAATTGATCTAGTAAGCTGGGAGGCCTCAGGTCAGGAACTGCAGTGCACTGCAAATTATTCATACCTTTTTATACAAATGGAAAAACACCACTTAGCTAAATAATGACTCCAAAATATACAATAGTAACAAAGGAGTGGTTTAGATTGAGAATATTCAAGAGTCACACAGATATGTAAATACAGAATTACATCAATTAACAACGTTTACATAAAGTCGACTAGATGGTACCTTTAGCAAAAAGAAAAGCAGAAATGAGTCAAATCAAGACTCAAATCTATGGTAGAAACAATTGAGGCTTATTTATGATTTGGCCACTTCTCTCTACAAAGGAGTTGAAGAAGAGCATAAACACACCAGTCAGGTGATATCAGCAGTAATTAAGCAGCAGGCTCCTGAGTCTATGTTAAAACATTAGTATTTATTAAGAAAACATTTTAAAACATTCCTATATAAAGTTGGTATTTTGTTGGTTTTTTTTTTGGGGGGAGAGGGTTAAACACAATTGTAAATTACCAAAATTTTACACATTGCAAAAAAATCTGTTTTTATTGTTTTATTATGACATTTAGTTAAAAATGCCAACCAAATTCTTTAGAGATAAAACTTCCTCTGAGCTGGGTAACACTGCTGAAACCCTAAGTTACATTTTTGTAAATGTCTACAACTAAAATAATTTCCTATAATTTATTAGTTAATGCAGTAAATGTTTATTTTAGCCACAAGTTAGAAATGATCTACCCAAAGAACTGAAGTACAAGTCCGGATTCTGAGAGTTTAAGCATATTTCTTTATTCAAAATGAGTTCATTTCAGAATTCTTTGCTTCACATAAGATTGTTATCCATCCAAACAAGTGTAAAGTGCACACAGTCCTCTCTTGACAAGATCTGTTAGACCTCTGCCTCCTTCACCCCACTGCTTATCCACACAGATGACACTCAATGAAACAGATGAAAACACTGAAAACACTGCAGCTTGTAGGAGCTTTTGATCCAGTTAGAGGTGGAAGAAATATGATAAACGGTAATTATATTACAATCATATCATCATACGAGTTATACAACTTTGGGCTTACTTTTTAAAACATTTTCCTACATGGTAGTATTGTAAAAAATATTTTTATTGATTTGTTGAGGCTTAGTTGCAGTGGGCAACACCATTGCCTGTCTTCCAGTGAATTAGTTAAGTCAAAGCATAAAGTTGCAAGATTGTCTGAAGTGGTCTGAAAAGTAAATTGAGTGGAAAAAACTGAAGTGACATAGAAAAACTGAGACTTTTGAAAATAATGACAGATGCGCCCACATTGCCATCCTGACTAGTTCTTATGAGTCACTACATCTCCTTCCCTGATTCGTCATGCCCCTGTCAGGTGTTCATTGCAACAAAGCAACAAATTCTGTGCTTCCCGTTGCTTCCACCACACCAACACTTGACTTTCATCCACATTCATTCCAATACTTGATATAATCCAGACCCATAATCTTCACATTTTGGTTCCTTTAGTTAAGACTAAGTTTACTGTACAAGATTACCAACAATAATTCTGTAGTAGTAGTAGGGAAATGATTTTGAGGTTGTTTTTTTACCTCCTGTTTTGGTAAAAGTTAAGCACAATGATAAGTGAAATTATTTATACCGCTTTAATTTTTCTCAGATTTGGTTACATTCAGAACATAAATTTAAATTAATATTTTTAGCACTTTTTGTAATGACCAGAATAAAGCAGTACATGATCTTTTCTACTGTGGCATAAATTCGTATGCCACAATTTTTGGATTAAATGTGAAACAATCCTTGAAGAAATCCTGCTACAGGTTGAATTTGATTTGAAATTTAGTCTTTTTTTACCTTTTAGACATCCAGAACATACAGGCAGAGCTACAATGGGGTTTAGATCAAACCGTATTATTGTGTTAGAATGGCCCAGTCAAAGTTTAGAACTTAAATGGCTATTTTGAAAAGACAAATGGATAAAAACTTCACGTTTCTAGATTTGAAAAGATCTAGAAACATGTGAAGTAGTTTCACTGCTACCTTTTTATTCACTCAAACAAAGGATGCTTCTACAAAATATTCATTCTTTAATTCAAATGTGTTTCAAACCTTTTTGATTTTTTTAAAGCTGTTTTTTTCCCTTCCGTTTCACAATTACTTATTACTTTCTGTTTGATTATATCATAATATCCCTCCAAATACATTGAAATTGTGGCTAGAATATGAAAATGTCTATAAGTTTAAAGAATTAAAACACTTTTGGGCAAAAAGTGGTGAGATATTTATAAGTAATCTTCCATTTCTGATATTTGTGTCACGATATAGCGATCAGTGTTCAATTTGTTCACACAGCCTAATAAGTTTAGATATTCTTATAGCAAGTGCGACAGCCTGTATGATGCAAGTATGCCAACACCACCCGCACAGATTTCTGTGCTTTTATTACACTTGTCAGATGAGTCCCTTCTGTAAAGTGTGTGCTTGAAGCCATCTGTGGTGTGTCCTCTCTCTGCTCGATGACCCTCAGAAATGAGTTGCTTATAAGATTGGTTAGTTTATGCAATTCACATATCAAAAAGTGCTTATAATAAAGTGAAGTAGGCCTGCTGTCATTCTTGCCCTTAAGTTCAGTCTCATAGATTAGACCTGCCATAAATCCTGAGTATGTTCCAGATAGCTTTATTGTCAACAAGATCAACAATGAGTCCATGTAAAAGATGAATATCAAGGGCATTATGTTTTAGAAACATTTGTCACTGACAAGCCAATTGAGGAATCAAGTAGTCATTTTTCATCACTGCTGCTGATTAATACAGTAGCTTCGAACAAAACAATCCCTTAAACAAGAACTAGTGGTTAAAATTCTTATCATTTCAGTCATTCTACTGACATTTTAATAATACTACAGGTATGTAGGATTTTATCCATTTTATAACCAATGTTAGAAAAGCTGGCTGGACGTTACTACCATCGTCAGTGTGTAGTGATTATGAGGGATCATGAGGCATTAGATGAGAATCTGTATGTGTTTGTCTTTCACAACTAACTGTCAGTGATGTCTCACTCGGACTAGTCCTAAAAAATAAACTCAAGAAAAATTGTGACAGCATGTAAGATGACTTCTTTTATTCTTATTCATTGCACTGTGTGGGAGAAGTGGAAACCTGAGATCATTATAAAATATCTCATCTCACTTTTAACACATTGCTTTTGCATTTTTGTCTGACAAGAAATGGAATCCTTGTCTAATTATTTTGTCTAGAGCACCAGACCCAAATGTAGACAACAGAGCAGCTGAGTAGCTTATAGGATTTATTAGAACAGTTTTGTCAAGAAAATAAAATCCCATTCGTGCTAAATATATTAGTCTTGAGGTTTTTCAGGGATTTGAAATACTGTTTGACAAAGTAAAACAGATTAATGATAATGTAGAAATTTTGAAGAAGTCAAAACATTTGTAAGAACAGAAATATCCTGTTGAGCAAATTCCAGTAACTTTTACACATTGAAGAAGTCTAAAAGCAACATTTAAACTCATAGTGGGACTGCCATAGTTTTCTACGCTATTCTGAACAGGGAGAGCACCTCTTCCCTGTGACTCTCCCAACTAGCTCCTTCAGACTAGTGCCAGCAGCAATTAGCAAACAGCTGGTGGTATTAGCTAATTGATGAGCTATAATGAGCTTCTGCTGAGCTTCTCATAGAAACTACTTCTTAGTCCAATACTTCCATGGAGTAACATTCTGACGCAGCTTCTTAAAGAGACAGACGCTCAATTTTAAAGTATTAACTTGCAAAGTCAAATTTTTTTTACATCATGTCTGAGCATTTTTTAATAAATGAAAGTAACAGTTATTTCATTATGCTATAAAGTGAAACTATGTATCTGGACAATACATAATACTGCCTTTTTAAAAGTGGAAGACAACTGGATGTCTTTTCTTTATTGAAGACAGTTCAACTCTTATGCAAATGGCCTTGTCAGTGTTGAGCATCCCTGGATGTCACAGGTTTATAAACTGCAGTCACAATTATCACACTATTGGACTCATTAATGTGGCAACCAGGATGCCTACGTCAGTGGCCCTGCCCTTTACTCAGCTCAGTGTTTGGTAATTGTTGCACTAAGAGCCAAACATGCCTAGAATGATCCCATTTGAGTTGTTTTGGTCTCATGTCCCAAAGTGCTGAAAACTGCCCAGTTTTCAAGTCAAGGCTGCAAAAGAGGTGCTAGAAAAATGGAATTTGAAGTCGCCTCTTTTGTTTTTCATATAACTTAGATTTCTTTTATTTCTCTCTCAAACCACGAAGATGTCCAGTTGCCGTCTATGTAAGTACTTAGGATTCATCCATTTGTTTACTTTTTAACCTTTGTCATTAGTCAGTGTGATTCTGAGTGCTTTTGGCTAAAGAAATAATTTATTTTTCATGTAATACATTGCATTTTTGGTTGCCAACATATGATTATTTCCTTAGTTTGTAATTACTTGAGATAATGTAATAAATTTAATTTAGCCTCTCCAGGTGCATTAATTATGCATTGAGCCTTTTATAATTAAAAATATGCAAACGCTGCCTTACTTTGTAAATTGTAATCCTTTATAAATTGAAAATCCTTTAAAATAGGGCAGGAAGGCCTTTTGTGTTTTCCATGGCAGAATTCCAACATAATCCATTTTCCTGTCAGTAGAGTGCGTTGCTTCGACATTTACTTTATTGTCTGAACTTATTGTAATTCAATGTGAGGATTCATTGAGCACAGGCAACACACACACCTATACACTCCACTGTCATAAACTTCTCCATGAGAGCTTGATTTTGTAGAGATGGATCAAAATACTCAGGGTTCCAAGAAACAAAATGCATATCCCTCCTCTCTAGGTGACCAATAACACATGAGTTTGTTGGTCTGTGCTCACTAGCCTTCTGGCTCTCAGTCCTGGCAATGTTCAGGCGACTTGATAAATGTGACCAATTAGGAGTGAATATGTGAGTCAAACCTGATAAGTCTGTAAATAAAAAAAAGAAAACAGCAGACATCCGACCACACATTCGTCAGTGATTCATGCTGTCTGAGCATTTGTTTCATCGTGCTGTTAGCAAACCCACATGGAACAAAGTTTGGTGTTTAAAAATAAAGCAGGTACATTTTTTTCTGATTCTCAGCTTGACTTTGATCATTTGAAGAGTCTGCCTTTTTGTGAGCTCATGTATTGATGTTTGCCAGGTAGTTTGCACTTTTGGGTAATTTAGCTTATGTTCTTGACTTTAAATTGTGACGATAAAAAAAACACCTCCAATGGCCAGTTACTGTGACTTGGAAATGTAATCCTTGATGTTTCTCACATTGTGGAAGAACCAGGATAGATGATTCCCAACTTTTTTTTGCAATTAAAAAAGCTGAAATGTGTGGAGTGTACATCTATTCAGTCCCCTTGAGCCAGTAGTTTTGCTGCAAATACTGCCAAGATTTCCAATAACTGCTGCAAAGCATTATTAACAGATTGGCTGCAAGCATTATCATGCTTTGCAGCAGTAAAATGCTCCAAGCTATTTTACTGTTTTATAGGACAGGCAAGAAAAATGCTCAAAGAGACTTACAATCTCAAGTGATACTGGTCACAGAAACAGGTGCCAACGGTACGCTGGAGCTACAGCGAATACACCAGTTCAATCCAGCAAAGAGTAAGTGGACAAGAAGGTTTAAACACTGACAAGTGATTGGTGGCATGGATAAAAGGTGACTGATAAGCAGGGGAATTGTGTCTGTGGAGGAAACAGTGAGCTAAACAAACAGACTGCAAGATAGGCTTTTTTTTGTTCTTGCCACAGTTCCCTCCACAAATTATGCATAAATGTCTTCAGATTTCAATGCTTAAGTTACATCTGAACTGCTTTAAGTATTTGTCTGTTTATTTTTTTTAAATGAGCTATATTTTGTTTTATTGTAACTTCATTGACAGCCTGTCTCCTTCACCTTATCACACGCTTTAAAAAAATCTATTGAATCATCTAACTTTCTGTGACTAAGAGCTCCAGCTCTTTTGAATAAACTTCTGTGTTCTTTGTGAGGGAAGTAAATTAAATCTGGTTTCCTTATTAATCATCAGTTCAAAATAAAGAATCCAGCTAAGTTCAGCAGCCCTACTTTGTCTAATTATGAAGAGTCACATTCAGACCAATCCTACAATAAAAATCATTTAACATTTTAATACAATGAAGTCAAATTTAATGCAAATTCTCAAATGGTTATCAGAAGTTTCAGAATACTAAGTTTTTAAAAAAAGTTGTGCTTAACTTGCTGACTCCACCCTCTTGATACTTGTGGAGTTCCTCAACACAAGTACTTTCTGCACATACTACAAGCATCTAGAACCCACCCCAAAAAGAGTTATACTGTTTTATTGAATAATTCAGTCAGGTCTGACCTGGTGTCTGCCTCTGATCATGTCTGGTCTTTTTTGATTTTTTTTTTCTGATTCTTAAAGACTTTCAGGCGCTGCTTATCATATGTCAACGCAATTCTTCTTGTGCGCTTTTTCAAACAGCTTTGAAAGACTCTGAAAAAACTTTGACCCCATTTAAAAGATAAAGGAAAAGGAAGGACAATTTGTACAAACTACTGTGATCTGAACCCTTTATATTACAGTGTCGTTCTTAAAACAAACATCAGCTTTGTTTTAACTAAAGGTGACCTACAAAAAAGTGAATCATATAATTCATCCAGCTGTTCATTACTGGGTCATACAGGACAAACAACCACATGTGCACTCACACCTAAAAACAATTTAAAGAGACCAGTTAACCAAACAGTCATGCTTTTGGACAATCAAAGGAAGCCAGAGTACCTGGAAAGAACTCATGCATGCATTGGGAGAACATGCAATTTCCATTCAGAAAGACCAGGCTGGGATTCAAACCCAGGACTTTCTAGCTTCAAGGAAATGGTGCTACCAACTGCAGCACTGTGTAGTCCTAAATCTCCTTAACTAGTACATTCACTAACTACAGTATGTTAACCATTCAGTTTCTACGCAAAGCCTTTAATTTTGTTTGTGGAAGTTTTATTTAGCAGACAGACTCTACACTAATACAGTTGCTCTTACAGTGTCCCTCACAGGGTGACTGGCCTGTGGCACCAGGAAGTCCACCGGGATTAACAAGGAGCGAGGCATATCCGTCTGCAGAAAGAATGGATGAACTTTAAAATTCAAGCTTCAGGGCACCAAAGAGATAAATCTGTCAGCCTTAAGAAACAAGTTGGGGAACGAGTGTACAAACTGAAGTTGTAAAGATGGAGAAACATCACAAAGAGGAAGGCTCTGTTAACTGGGAGACTGGAACCAAAGAGACTTAGTTAGGTTGGCGTTTACAATTCAAATGCTCGAGACACAAGTTATCATGTGGCCTAAAAGGGCTGAGCCTGTTGTGAGTGTGAGAACATCATTTAGCCACTTAAATTAAAAGTAAATACAGCAAATACAGGAAGACAAACTTGTTTGAAAACCAGTGCAGAGAAAATGTTTTATTTTTCTCTGCACTGTATTTATGACATGAACAAAAGGCTTTTCTCCTGGCTCATTCTAATAACTTTAGAATCATTCTCTCTTTGAGTGTAATTTTGCACAGTTCAGTGAACATTAAAATGGTTTCATGGCAAAACCCAAACATTGTCCAGATTAGGTCCATGTATATTGTATTCGATCGCTTAACACCTAATTTTACTTTAGTCATTTTGATTGACAAGTAGATGTTCAACTACTGTAGAGCCTAGAAGATTATAAATTTTTCCACAAAGATTAAAACAATTGTTGGTTTTGACAACAATTGTTGTCAAAACAATGTAATGGTTTATAAATTACAAACTCGGTGCAAATAATAGAAAACGTAATCTTAAGTTTAGAATCAATTACACATGAGTTTGCAAAAATTTCAGATCATTCTTGTACTGTTTTTATTTAATACTTGTTTCAATTTTATTTTAGGGTAGCGTGTTTAAAAAACACAAATATTGGCTGAGTGATATGTTGAATAGAGATTTTTTTCCTTTGCTATTATAAGCAAAGTATTTTGCTCAGTGTTATAAAATACATTTCCCAATAAATCCAGGTCCGTTTTATAATGCACTTCTACCTCTCTTTTCTTTCAAATAATATGAATAGTCTTGTCAGAAGATTGGTCAGCTGGTCTCACACAAACCCTTACAGTGTCCTAAAACAGCAGGAGATAGATCCGTGATGCTTTGGAGTAATCCAATGTGTCACTTTCCTGACCCAGAACTTATCAGGATCAGAGCTGTCCTCTTTAACATCAAGCACAGCCCTGTTCTCTTGACAGAAGGCAAATGGCAAAACCATCTGTACTGAACTCCACAAAATCCTTGGTGCGCAACACTCCACAACCTCACACCTGCAGTTCAATCAAGCCTTTCTTGACTTTGTTGGGAAACAGCTAAAAGCAGTGAAAACCTGCTGTCACAAGACAGCCAGAATTGACTGTTAGCAATTCTCCTTTGCTAACAAAGGGCTTCTTTGATTCTATGTTTTTGTTCTCACATTACAAGGTTTTAATAAATGTATTACTTCTTTTCATCCAGACTCTTGTTAAAATATTCTTTCCATGATAAATCAAAGATTGTAAAACAAAATGAAGAAGGGCAAGGACTAGTGGAATTCAAATCTACCATTCAGCATGAAATAGAACAACCTAGGAGTATTTCTGGATGATCTCCCCAACGACAAACTGCCAAGTGCATGTCTTAGGCAGCAGAAACCCACAGACAAGCCTGCGAATGATGCATACCGTTGACAGACTGAGGAAGTGGCTGATGTTCTGGAATCCTATCAGAGACTAGCTCGTCTGGTAGAGGACTTGAACTTAAAGTGAAACTGCATACACTAGTTACATGGTTGACCACTTTTCCTCTCCATGTGTTAAAAATGTCACATGATAAACAATACATTGATGTATTCATTGGAGCAAAGTATCATATGTGAATAGAAGAGAAATAATAATGTCAGACACAGCAATGGTGCCTGATATTTATCTTTTTTACTTTATCATTAGTATACAGACAGAAAGTAAATAAGTTTACTGGCCATATTAAATGGTATTAAATTACAACTTGATAATTATATTTACAAGCCTTATGCATATATCACACTTGTTCATCTTCCAAAAAATTGTCACTAGTCAATTTAATGATATGTAAAATATTTATATGTAAAATCTCCCTTCCAGATTTCTAAAGAAATCTGGAAAAGAGGGCTAGTGTTCAATTGTTTTACAGCTGTGGCACAATCCATGTCTAATCTGCACAGAGACGTTGAACATGGAGAGAAAGCTCCTCTTAATGTTGTATTTTTAAACCTTAGCGTTATTTTTTTGCTAGGCTGACATTTCTCTAACCTTCCAGAGCTCTGGTCACTGCTATCAATGGTGTCATTTGGCTGTTCTTCAGACATTCAGATTGTGCTTTATGTCGATTCTCATGATGCTAATTTCCTTCTCAGTGGATTTAAGTCCATAAACTGGGGCAAACTGATAAGCTCTTAAATGTCATAGAGAGCATCAGCAGGACACATTCAGGCTCACATCAACCTGCTTGGTTTTATGAGTCAATATCTGCAGATTTTTGAAAAATAAACAAAAAATGTGATATATGTAGTTGTTACACAGATCCGCTTATTATTACTATGCTAATTAAAACTGAAATTAATGAGAGAAATATTTTTATAACTACTATTATGGTTGCTCTCTCCTATGAGATGCAGTCTCTGGGTAGACTGTTGAGATGACAGTTGCTCAGCAGACTGTCACTGATACCCTCTACAACCAGGGTAAACCACAAAAGGTCATTTTTTAAAGACACAGGCTATACAAATTGCTGTTTCCCAGCATATTAATGGAAAATTGACTGGACTTGAAAGGTAGAGCTAAAAAAGTTGACCAAGCAACAGGAAATGCACATTTTATTTTTACAGCAGGCACTTTCTCATGTTACCAAAACTGCCAATAGTTGGTTTAATGACCATGGTAAATTTTCCAAATGAAACACTTGAAATAATGTATATCACTTTGTCAATGTGTATATTTTTTATATTTATTTGTATGTGTTGAAAACTAAGTTTCTTTTCTGCATGATTTGCTGAATGTGTTGATTCTCATGTTCTTTCCTTTTTAACTTCTGTAAAGCACTTTGTGTTACAGCAGTGCATGATTAATTTATGCACTGATTAGTTTTAATGAGCTATGTGTATAGTGAATCCTGTAAGTAGGCAGAGAAACCCAACAATTCAAGTGAACTGCTTACATGGATATGTAATCTTTTGCGCACTAGGGTCAAGCCGTTTAAACATTTAAAAACAAAATGTGAGCATTACATCATTTTATAATGATTTTTATTATATCCCTTGAATAATTATATATAAATATCACCAAAAAAATTTTGTGTTTTGAGTTGAAAGATCAGAAATCCACTAGAAAAAAATTGACAAAGTAACAAGCAACTGATATTAGCTTCTACCGTAGGGCGACTGCTTTTAGTCATAAATGTGAAGAGCTTTATCACGCTGGGGAAACTAGGAATAGAACTTCTGCATCCAAAGGATACAGCTGAGGTTATTTAGTCCTGTTATTAGAATTTCTACAAAATGGCTCTTTCCAGAAGCTTTCTGGGTGTATCTCAGTCAGAGGAGACCCCCGGGCAAACTCCGAACTCACTGGAGGGACTACATACCCCTTCTAGCCTGGGGATGTTTTGGGATTTCTCAGAATGAGCTGGAGAGTGTCATTCAGAATGGCTCTCCAAAGTCAAGTTTCACTAAGTCATCAGTCAAGTTTGGAAACTAACACAGAAAAAGTTTCTGCTGAAAAAGAGTTGCATCTCTATGTTATTAATAACAATTCTATTTTTTGTCCGAATCTCCCATCCCAAGTCTGTATCTATTGTGCTCATTTCTATTACTCCACTTACTTTTTTGTCATTTCATTGTCCCCCTTTGGTCAATCTTTATATACAGTAAATTCTCCTCAATTTGTTGCCATGGTCAGCATATAAAATAACATAATTCACCCAAGACTGAAGGTAAAACTGACTTTTAATTTCAGAAGAACTATTGATCAAGAGAATTTTAAAATATTACAACAGTTTGACTTTAGGGAAGTAGAAACAATTATTTAAAAAGCATTGTGGAAAGGAAGGTCATTATGGACACAACAAAAACGTAAAACCATAATCTAGTTTATTATAGCGGGGAATATAAAAACATAAAATAAGAAAATACACAGAACCAAAGGAAACAATTCTTTAATACCGAATTCACGAATGGGTTACATATCTTCCTTATAGCTCTTCCTATTAATCAAGAAGGATTTTAATTTTTCTCTGCGACACAGGACACATTTTTTTCCAAGCATATCTCTTGTCAGCTTCTGAAGAAACATCAGTCCTATACAATAAGTTTCACAAGCCACTTTATGTGGGATTTCATTACAAACTTATTTCTTGGGTAAAAGACAAAAGGCTGTTTTCAGATGAAGGTTCTTACCCATTATGCTCTGCTTCAGCAGGTGAGAAGTAAAGGGAGCATTCTTGGATACATATTTCATGGTCGTCATCTTGCCTCAAGGTACCTTAGTGAACAACCACAAGGATTACCATTGTTTTTTTGCTGCAGGTGTGATGTTTTGATGTTTTGCTTTATGTCTTGTGGCAGTGCTATCCTCAGTTTCCCTACATTGCAGCTATAGAGATAGAATATATACGTAGGAGGGAGAACTTTAGAAAAACTGTAGGTGATTGTCGATTAGCAAACACAGACCAAATGTGACAGAGCAGAACAGGACAGAGAAGCAAACCGTGGTTTAAATACGAGATAAAAGAAATTGCCAGAATGCAGAAAGAAACCCAGAATGTGAGTAAACAAAAAGTGGCATGTAATAAAATCAAGTCTAGCCCAAATTAAACCAAGAATTGTTATGACAGATTGAAAATAAATTCAGATTTTAAACCCATCAACATTTAAAGAGAACCTTATTTTCCTACTTCTGAAGTTTTTCGGGTTTTTTTCTTTTTGGGTTCCACAGCTCATCCTTGTTTCATGTAATATCACATAAACCACACAAACTTCTCTACGATTTTTCAAATTGTTACTGTTTCACTGCATGCCATGTTATGTGAAGCAATGTGTAGCCTGGTCTGATGAAACACTAAGTCATGCTGTGTGTTACAACAACACGATCACACCATTTCATTCTGTGTAGTTTGACAGAATGGGCGAAATGGTAATATCCATCTGACATGTACAACTTGGGATTGACTAACCACTTATCTACTTTCATTGTGTCTGGGGAATGTCTCAGTCCATATCTATTGCTAAGTCAAAAGTTGCCATGGTGATGTTGCAGTACGTCTTTTAAAAATACATCTCAGACAAAAAGCTATACTTGAGTCTTCTGACGTCCATCACAACCAAAACTTTATATCCTTATGAATGTTAAGATTCCTGCCTCGAACTTGGAGAGTGCTCACTTGTGACTTGAGAAAAATAAGGATGGTCAATTCTTATGTTGACACAAAACTTAAAGACCCACAACGGATTTCTGACTTGTCTTTAAGTGTCACCTGAAGGTATGAAGGGATGAGAAGCTGTACAGTTAAATAATTGTGCTTGTTTTCAAAGGTAGGAGTCCTGACAATTTTTAATGACCGTTTTAAGCAACAAAAAACAAGAAACCATATTATTTTAGATATTAAAAATGTCTCATCTACAAGAAATAGTAGCTACCTTCTCCATTGTATCTAACTGCAGTATTGTCTGCTGGGTGATGGTACTTTTTATCATTTTCATAATCTTTGGGGTTTTATGTTCCACAGCATCAGTTTAGAGCTTTTGACAGCAGACCCACACCTTTTTCATCTTGATTGGAGAATGATGGGTGCCACCCTGCTGATCCATCCAGCTGCATTCAATGAGGTTCCTATGGAATCAATCAGAAACAAAAACTCTAGAGTTTACTTGCATGTGTACATGCTGCCACTGTAAACGATCCCCTCTGTTATCCAATAGGGGAACATCAGTGGGAAAAAAAGTAATGTACTTGTTCCCTGCAGGTCAGCTCAAAGGCATTCCAGGCTTACAACAACTCTGTTGCTCCCAAGCCCAACCCATTCCATGCATTCTCATTCTGTCAGTTCATCTAGCTGAGCTGTAGCCTCAGAAGTTGATCATAAAGATTCTGTTTTCCATAGAGTATTGAAGGTTATCCTTATAAAACTATACCTTGTAGCATGAGCCAACATAGACATCATTTGCTGAAGCAAATGGGGCCACAGCTAATGGTACACAGGCATCCTCAAATGATAACCATTTGGTAAGAGCTTAATGGTTGTTCTTGCCCAAGATATTAAACTTAAAATAGTAATTTAGTAAATTTGAAGTCATCTCAGTTTTCCTTCAAAAGTTCAGGGAGGACACTGGTACATGTATTATTTTTTAGCTGCAGTTGCTACAGAAAATGAAAGCCTCTATAGACTGGTTTTGTTGCAACTATTTATTTGGCAGTCTTACTGAATATTTCAAGGTTCTGTTTATTTATAAAGGAGTTTTATCACAGTCTGATTCCTGTAGACAGCTTGTAGACCAGCTACAGTCAAAAAGGTTTGCTGTTGTATGTGATACTGTCAGCAATGCAGAAAACACAATGGTTATTTCTTTTATTACACTTTTGTGGCACAAGCCACCTTTGTTTAGAGTTTTAGATAGGAAAGTTGCAGAGCAGAGAGGGCAAGGCATGTCGCAAAGGTCTTGAGGTCCGGAATCAAAATCCTGCCAAGGAAGGAGTCTCTGAAAATTAGGGATCCTTTTCTATAGCTACACCAGCACCTCATGCTGAATAAATCTAAAACATATATTTTAACACTTGTTTTACTTTTTTATATTCTAAAAATTAATCGGATGAGAAAAGAAATGATCTACCCACTGCACACACTTAGAACCCTATCAGACAACTGCGTATCTGATTTTGTTAGTAGTGTAGGAATGGGAGCAATTTCAAGTATTGTTAAAATCTCACAGCAATGACCCAATTACATTGTTTGATCTTATATTACCCAATGCAGACATTCTCTCTGCAGTATTGAAGATTTGCTTACTATTTACTTAACAGTGTTGAATTTACCTATTTATGTGGCCCTTCAGGGACAATCGTACTGAATAGAAAACTCAATTTTCATTTCCAGATTATAGCATGTAGAAAATAAATAAAATGAAATCAAATTTGATCTCAGTAACTGTAATGTACACCATATTGTTACAGTGAAACACATAATGTTACATTCTCCATCCCAATACACAAACACAAAGCATCAAACTAGAGACACATAAATCATGGATGTGAGTTTGATATTTTGCAAAATAGGCATCATTTCGTCATGTGAGAACTGTATTTAGTTAACTAGTTTTATTTCTAAGTTGTCAAAAATTATTGTGGTTAGAAATATCTTCCATGTCTGGTAAAATGATGCAATGGTACAGTGGGGTGATTCTGTTTACTAAGTCCTATTCAGGATGTTTTTCTGAACATTTTCTCTCCGGTTTACTTGCACCCTGGTAGGCAGGGCTTTTAGAGGCCAGAAGTTGAATCCCAGTGTCCAATTTACCACCACAACACAGCAGTGTAAACAAGACCCAAAATGTCTGCCTGTCAGTGCTTCTGAGCTGTCCTGTGATAATTAGGGCCTATTTTTACATGTCTGTGAGCCGGCTACCTGGTCAAGTGACTGGTGCCATCTCTTTTCTATGTACAGAGGCAGCTGGGTTAAAAAAGGTGTTTTATGAAAAGAAGAAGAAAAAAGAAACACTTCATGGGAATCATTTTTTTCTGTCTTTATCTTTTTCTTTCTTTCAGAGAAATAAAAGTCCATAATGCACTGGTGGAAGATAAAGACAGAACTCAGATCTACAGTTCTGTAAATGGTTGAGACCAACTGAGGCAAGCAAGAGCTGTTTCTCCCCTTTAGTGCTAATTTTACAGCATTCTGTCACTACATGATTCTGGAGAGACTCTGGAACAAATAAATTACAATTTTGTTATAACTGATTTGAAAAACAAGGCAAATTTTGTGTTGGTGTGAATGATTTGTTCTTTAAGCTAAGGACTGATTCTGTAACTAAGTGGGAGAATGTGAAAAAGAATGTGTAAAACAGTGAAGTGGAAGGAATAAAAAAGATGCAAAGGAAAAAAATACCAAGCAGTAATTATTGTTGGAAAGTGTCAGCGAGAACAAATATTTTTTTTTTGCTCTGTCACAATCAGGAGGAGAAATTGGAAAATGTTAAGTGCATGTTTTTATAAAGTAGTTCATCCATCATCTTTGAATGTACTCAAGGCTGATCAGAAATCAGCATCAAAACAAGAAGCGCATCAATATATGCGCAGCACCACATACAAGAAAAAATAATAATCTAAGCAAAGAAACAAGGGAAATGAGGCTGGACTGGAGATGAACTCAAAGCAAAACGCAAAGGGAGCAAAAATTGCAACATAGGCAATGGTCACTAACTGAAATAAAATTAAATTCTTTAAAAATGCTTTGTAGTCGAGAGACATCTTGATCTGAGGCCCTAAACTGACTTTTTTTTCAAAGCAAACTGAGTTTTTCCCAATTCTGGAGCTCTTTTTTATAATAGAGTTGATTTGACAGGAAAGAGAAAGACAAAGGTCTCCAAAAGTCCAACAATTTTAAAGTCATATTGATAGGATGTTATTGTCTTGCAGCTGGTCAAAATGTACAGAGTTTCTATTTCTTTGGCTAAATCTATGGAAACATCAAAAAGAACACGGTGTGGTAGTGATAAAACATGGACACATGTAGGGTTATTCATGTTGAGATAGTTTGAGCTTGTTAGAATGGTTGTGATTTTTTACCCTTAGTTGTTTCTAAGAGATCAATAGGCAACTGAAAAACAAAACGAATCACAACAAGCTTTAAATACTAAACAGATCAGCAATGTCTGATAACAAAAAATAACACTAAAAAATAAGAAAACCTTGAAAAAAATAAAGAGGACCCAAGAGATGCATAATCCTTTAGATGAGCTGCTTTACATTTTAAGTTACAGCCACAATATTCTGTTTATTTAAAGAGATTTTATGTGAGAACTCAGCACAAATTATTAATCAGACACTTGTATGTTGTTTTCAAGTTTTCACAAATAAAACTCTGAAAATGTGTTTGTTGAGTCACTGCTTTTATCTCTAGCCAACTGAGACCTTTAACACGCTTTCTCTACCTCCATCTTCTCATCAAGTCTGACCAGATTTCCGGTCAACTGCTGAGGAAAATTGTCCTATCAGCATGATTCTACCACCACCATGCTTCATGTCAGGAATATTTTCAGTCTGGTGTGTAGATGTCTGCAATACAATCTCACTGAGCCAAAAATGAAAATCACACTTTTTATTATTTTTATTGGTAAACAAACAAAAAATGAAAGAATCATTTTCTTTACTTGTGCTACTCTGTTTCCTTCCATCCCAAGAAAATGGTTTGTGGTTGTAATGCTCCAAAACAGGAAAGGTTAGTCAGAATAGTTTTGCAAGGATGGTTTAAAGACTTCCACACAGGTCGTACTTTGGTATCAGATGCCACATTTAATTGAATTAAAACAAAGTAAGTATTTCAAACTTGCTCTTATTTTATTCATATTTGTCGTAAGGTGTCCAACTAAATGGGTACGCGATTATTGAGGTTTATAATACATGGAAGAAGGCGTGGGAAAAAAATATGGGAGACATGTCTGTATGCCACTTATAGGAATAAAGAAGAAAGGATCATAACATAAAGTGCTTGAAGACACATTATAATTAAAAAATGAGGAAAGACCCAGTTAGGTAAATGTGATATGAATGATTCCAAATCGCCCAACTTAGTTTAGCATTCAACACGTGTCGTGAGGAAGTGATGAGGAGAGGGAGATGAAGGGAGGAAGGAGAGGAGAGAGGGAGGTAGAGAGACGTTGCTAGGTGACGGAGCGTACATACTGAATTTTAACAAAATCACGGGAGAGGAGAGAGTGAGTGAGAGGGACAGAGAGGTAGCAGCCAGCAACATGTAGCCTCGCTGAGTGGAGGAAAGGTCCAAACTGTGCGCGCGCCTGATTCCTTGCCTTGTTTTTCTTTTTTCTTTTCTTTTCTGGGGGGGACAACATGTTTCCGTTTCATCCCGGGGACATTATCCCGCAACGTTAGTATTGATCTGGCTGCATGCCGCAGGAAATGTCCAGCGGAGGGATGGACAGATGGATTTTGGTGCACGGAGAGAAGAACTGGAGAGCAAAAAGAGAAGAGGAAGAAGAGGAGGAAGAGTGTGGGGCTGCTGAGAACAGTGAGTAAATTCTTCTGTCTGCTGTCGGACACTTGTTTTCCTCTCTCCCCCCCCCGTTTGGGTTTTCACGTTTGAAGGTGAAATGTTGCGCCACGTCTCGGAGACCTGTCTCCAGCTTTGCCCTTCACATTCCGGCTCTCCACTGTGTGATGCTGCTGCGTTTCTCTGGAGCTTCTCGTGCAGACTCTCCACCGGCTCGCGCTGTTACGGGCAGGACGCAGCCGGCCGGTGCGCGAGGCTTTGACCCCTATGTCATTGATGCGCACGCACGCCAAACTGCTCGTGTTTTTTTTTTTTTTTTTTGGCTGTCTTTCACCCCGACGCGCACAAGCGTACAGACCGGTGTCTGGTCTGGTCCCTCCATCCCTCTTCCACTCCACCCCTCCCTCGCGCATAAACTCAGAGCATAAGTTCTAGTTAGTGACAGAAGCAAGCAGCTGTGATTCAGAGGTGACATTTCTGAAAAGCCGCATACATGCGCCTGCGATCAGCGCACAGACATTTGCATTCTGCAATTTCTCAGCTGGTTGTTGCGCATAGCCATCATATGTGAGTTATGGCTTTCTCCAGAAACCTCCCCCCTCCACCTTCTCTCATCCCTTCAGTGTTATTAGCTGTGGGGCACCTATCAGATGTGGGATCCGTCTTCTGGTGTTTGTGTGCGCGCGCATTAGCAGCTGGTGCACCAGCAAGGAACAAGCTGTTTGCGTGAAGATCACTCCTCGGGACAGACAGGGGAGATTGGGATTCAGAGCTGACCATCATTGATCATCGTTCCTTCCTTCCTTTCATCCATACATCCATCCTTCTCTCCCAATACTGCAAATACACACAGTTCCTCAAAGCTTGATGAGATGAAACACTTCAGGGATTGATGATGATGATGGTGCCATTTTGGTCGTGTGTGTGTGTTTGTGTGTGTGTAGGCCTGATTCAACAGTTTGTCTCCATGCTTCGCTTCAGTCCGCTGTGAATTGAATTTCCAGTCATGTAGCAAAAACACACCAATCATTCTTTTATTTCTTTACAGCTGCCTGTGTTAGTCTACATGGAGCAATATGGCAGAGTAAGAGCTCATGGCCAGTGTGGCATTAGCAGGAAAGATTGATATTTTCTTGGGGAAACAACAGGGCATGAAATAATCATTTCTGCGTGTGTGGGGGGATGCCTGATAGTCTGATACTCCCATGATAAAAACCTAAAATAAATAATTTTAAAACTTGTTCCAAATTTCGAAATTCAAAACTGTGTATCCAAACAGTTGCATAGACCATTGAAAATTGTATTTTTGCACTTGGTGGGGTGACCTGGTGGCCCTTGCTGTAACCCCCCGCCCCCCCCAAAAAAAAACAAAAAAAAAACAGAAAAACTCTGGCATCACTGTCCTCTTGCTTCCTCCATTTTGAGACTGTCAGCTGCTGAGCCAGCAGTGTTTTCCTGGTGTTTGGCCCAGTCCAGACATCCAGTGTTCTGTAGAGCTGGACGCTGTGTGACTGATAAAGATGGTTGCTTTCTGTCTGAGATTGTCAAAGGCTGAAAAGCTTATTGTATATTCACTTTCACCCTCACCTTTTCAAGGCTATTCACCACCAAGGTGAGTCTCTGGTCATCCGTGTAGAATTACTTCAAAGATGGAGTGTGAGCAAGGCTTCCTTTTGTCATATCAGTTTTTTTTTCTTTAAATAAATCAAAAATGATCAAGAGTTGTTGCTTAATTCCCAGGTCAGAGCTGGGAAGACGATGTGATTAAAAAAAACAAACAAAAAAACCAACAAGGCAACAGGAGGCATGCTCATTAAACCAGAGTTTGGGAATGTGCTAGAATATAACTAAATGTTGGCAAAGTCTGTTGTATTCTTTAGTTAAATACACTGATTAGGCACAACATTATGACCACCCACAAGTGATCAAGTGAGCATTAACAAAGCACCACGGCTTGTCACCGTTGGGCTGCATAACCTGTGGAAATAGTGTGAAACTTTGAAAAATTTTCTGAATTTTTGGGTCCTGAGATAAAAGTGGATGTTACATCATGTCTCAGAGAACTGTCTCCAGCTTTGCCCCTCACATTCCGGCTCTCCACCATATGATAGTTCATGTGCTTTTGGTACATGTAACATACAAAATGCATTGTTGCACACCATACTGAAACAATATCCCTTAGTGATTGTGGCAACATTTAGCAGGGTAATGTGCCATGCTGAAAAGCAAAAATTGTAAAAAAATAAAATAAAATAAAAAATGGTTAGAAGAGCACAACAACTTGGAGGAGTTGACTTGGATTAGCAAATAGTTACGGTCCCTGCATACTAATATCAGCAATACCAGCAGATAGCTTACTTTTATTAATTCAAAACCTACAAATCGAGATTGCCTGATCATGTCCCACTGGTTTGATCTGATATAAATTGCCAGAAGCTCAAAGAAACTATTTATTCTTGGGCGGTTCACTATTGGTTGGCAGCCATATTAAATTTGAATACATGATTGCTTGTGAACCTCTGACTTTCCAAGTACAAATTCCTTCTTCTCTACAAGTTACTGTTAACATTTTATCAGTATCCTTTCCAATGAAAAAAACAAATGTTAATGTGGTGCTTTATTTTTTGCAATACTGATTTTGTGAAACACTTTAATATGAATACTATCGACAACTTCTCATCCAGACTGAATAGTTCACAATCAAATAAAAATCTCGCCTTAGTCAAGTGAAAAAGATATCAAGTGATACTTCTGCATCATAGGGGAGGGAATTCAGCTTAGTTTTTGTAGTCTCTCTGCAGACTCCTCATCTCAACAAAATGATAAATGATATTCAGTCAAGGCACTTGGGATTTACTTGTAGCTTTCTACAGGAGAGTGTTTCAAGCCTGAGTGTTCCAAATCTTTTGCCAAATATAATAAGTAAGCAAGTGTCCCTGATGGAAAACGCCACCTGATAATTCCAGTTGGGGTGAAATCTTGACAAAATCTTGATACATCTAATTCAAAATGCTTTTCATTAGATTACTAAAGCTTTTCGCATCATACCATTAAACTAAATCATCTCTTTGTATACAAGCACACATCTGAAACAGATGTTGTGTAAAATGTTCTGCAACCTGTGCAGGTAATCTTTGCAGAAATAGAAAAGAGAACAAAGAACTGAGTCATACTCCAAACAAGTTGGAAACTATTTTTATTTTCAAGCCCACAAAGATCATCGTAACTAATAAATAATAAGTCACAATACCAATTCTATTATATTTTTGAAAGTTCCACGAGTGCATTAAACAAGGATAATAGCTTAAAGAAGCAAAAAGACCAGAAGACAGTGGCAACTGAAGCTTTTATCAGAATTCCAACAACCTGTATTTCTGCTACATCTCTCCATAAAATGAAAGATATGGAAATTAAAGTTAAGCTTAACGGACAAGTGAATGTGGTGTGGATCTTGCTGACAGTCTTCTTTATTGTTGTCATGGTGAAAGTTTGGAACATGTAATTAAGATTGCGAGTTCGTCTGCAAATGAGTTGTTTGGATTATTTCAATGAGACCTTTCATTGCGTTCTGTGTGTTTATCCAACTATCTCTCTCTGTTGTTCTTCTGTTTATTATCACAATGTGATAGCAAGTTGTTGGGCAATTGTTTGTAATAGGTCCTCTGCTGTTGCGTATTTATGCCTTGCAGCTGTCTCTGCATCCCAGCCTTTCTTTTTTCATCAGCTGTTGGAAACAGACTTTTGGAGTTGGGTCGATGGTGAGTTCACACTACCCGACTATCCAGATCCATGTTTGTTTGACTGTGACGGAGGTCGAGTTGGATCGGTTCTCTTCACAGACTTGCAGACCCCAGTCTTCGTTCCATCTCACGCTAACAGATTTTTGCTGTCACTTTTCTTGCTGATTGACTGCAGCTACAGCAGACTGATGCAGATTTGACCCAACTGGGAATATGGGATAAAATGGGGAAGAAGTTAATGTATTGTGGTCTGAGCTTCAATTGAACCTAAACGAAGAGGTGCCGTTTCCAAAAATTAAAAGCTCCTGTAGAGTATTATTACACTCCCCTAACTAGCCATTAATCAAAAATATTGCTGAGGTCTTTCTGTAAACAATATTTTTTAACATTTGAAAAAGTGACCATTGCAGAAGTAAAGAGACGGAATATTAATTTAGGATGTATTTCAATTAATAATTTAATGTATGAGGTGCACTTTAATGCAACATAAGGGTATTGCTGTGGACATAAAACGCAGTGTAAAAGCATAGTGTAAAGAGAATGGTAAATTCAACAGTGGAGAACAGCTATGTAAAATATATTGGCAATGGTCACCTTTCCATAGACAAGTTACTTTACCTCTCACACATGATTAAATGATAAAAGATACCCTGTAGATTAAAAACGTGTCACTGCTGTTGTGTTCCCTACGGATTGCCGTCATGCTGACCACAATCTTCCAAAAAACATTTACTGTCAGCAAGATCTCTGCATGTGTGCAAGTACATCAAGCTTTAGAATTTCATGGGCCATTGTTAAAATGAAAAAAGTGTTAAAAGGCTGAGGGATCATAAAGAGCTCTCAGCATGGAGAGCTATAGGGTGGTGTAAAACAGCTTCAAAAACTTTTGCACTTTCTGAAAGCAACCTTGTTTTAGGTGTTGCATCCTTTACTACAGAACTACAGATAATCCTGTAATCATTGAGGTCTTTGAGGCATCCAGGCTGGAGAGATAATAAGCTGCAGCTGTAAAAAGGACTTTTAAAGAGAAATGTTTCCAAAAAGTGTTGGCAAACAGCAAAGCAGCTAGAGTTTGTTGAAAACAAAGCAGGAAAGTGAGTGGTAAGCACCGCATTGTCTGCAGAGAGAGGATCCAGTTAGCTGAATCTGAGGCTCCAATGAAAGAATCAATCATTGGAAGTAACACCGGTAGTCTGGAAAGGTAAAGGAGTAGCAGATGGGGAGCTTCTTATTTACACCTCCACAAGATTTCTTTGCAACTTGGAGTGTCGACAGTCAATCTTTCACTGAAAGCTGAGAGTGTTCTGAAGAAAGTCTTAGTTTCTGAGTCATTTGCAGGTTAAAGCTCATTGGTAAAAATGTTGCAGTGATGCATCTAAACAGCACTATTAACCCAACCAGTTCCATGGCCCTCCTGTGGTTTTGTTGCATTGCAGAAATAGAAAAGAGAACGGTAAATTCAACTTTTGGGTTGAATTTACTTGAATGCCTACTCATGGGAAATTTAACAAGAGTTTTAAATGTTTAGTTAAGAGAGTTTCCTATTGAACTTCAAACTGTTTGAATGACCCTAATAAGGAAAACAGCTCTTATGAATGTGGTAAAAATTTTAGATAATTGTGAAGTGCATTTAATTAACTGTACAATGAGCACAATGTGTCCTCTGCACTGACATGGAAACTGCTTCCTTTGACTTTATCCATTTGAAAAAGAAAAGAAAACTTTAGGAAATAGGAAAGCATCATAGTTTAATGTTTTTTGCACCAGATCCGTGTACTATTATTTTTCTATAATTATTGTCAAAAATCCATTTTTTTTTTTTTTTTTTAGAAGTTTGTGGAATTCTTAGGGAATTCAGGGGGCAAAAGTTTACAATTGAAGCATATTCTTTTTAAAAGTCATAACATGGAATATGTTTTGAGTGTGGAGAAACACTTTTCTCTGTATGCCTGTACTTCAGTGCATTTCTCTATAACTAGGTTTGGTTTCAGTACAAAACAAACTTTTAACAGCTTCTGACATTATACTGCTCTGCCTTTACTGCCAATAATGCAATAATCACACGTGAGAAAGCACAGCAGGTTTTGGAAACACAGAGGGCAATTTAATTGCCCAGTATGCTGTTATATGAGTCAGAGTGCAGGCAAACTGGACCTCACTTAAATCAAATGTGTATGCTGTTAATATAGCTGTGCTTTATGAAACAGTGAACCTGTGGTTGTATAGGTCTGTGAATCATTTAACTGAAACAAGGCCTGGATGTGTGAAATTAATCAAAATTGCTCGAATCTGGAATTATATTTCAACCTACCTTGAGGTCTCTGAGGTTTCCAGTATGTGACATGACTAAGAATAAAGCTAGAGAGGTTTGCAGTATCTGTTGCTTGTTAGCAATGTGTTAGACATGTTTAATCCCACCTGCAACATGAGAGAGGACAGAAAAAGGAGGGCTGATCCAAAGACATGGGAGAGGAAATGGAGTAAGGAAGGGGAAGGGGTGATAAATGAAACAGATTAGAGCAAAATTAAGGCACAACAAGAATCAAACCCCCCACTTGTTGTGCGGAGGCGCCTCTGTGTAACTTGCCACCTGCTCTGCTGTGTTGCTGTGTTTGAATACAGCACTAGAGCTTGTCATGTGTCATCACTTCCCACAATCCATCACAGCTTAGTGGTGGCGAGGCAGAGCAGACTTGTCTTTCTCTCTCCGTCTTTCTCCTGCTCTCCCAGCGCAGCTGATCTTCCTCTCTCGCCCTCCGTCTCTTTGTCCCCTTCTCTTTGCTACAATCACACAAGTTCAATTGTAGCACTAAGTCGGTTGAATATATAATTTCTTTCAGATAATCCTCTGAATGCTGTTGAAGTGTTCTCATATTCATGTCAGTATATGTGAAAGCGAGATAGTCAGTGTTAGTTAAAAACTTGACAACAGACTAAATGAGTTCAGCCATTTTCATATTTTCTTTGGCTTGCAGCCTATTCCACTCCACTTCTTCTTTTTTACTTGATTTGTTACCTACTGTTCTTCTTTCTTAACTTGTGACTTTTGTACTCGTTTATTTTCCAATTTTATGCCCTTTCGTCTAATATCTTCAGTTCTTACTTATTCTCTTTTTTGTAGATTTAATGTCCAAATTAATCTCTTTCCTAATGCTTTCTCTATAATATAGTCTTTCATTTCCTCTTCCTCATTTCCTACTTTAATTTTTTTCTTCTTACCTTCTCTTCTTTATTTAAATTTTTAATAGTTATTCATTATACCGCTGAGGATATTTAACTGATACCTGCATTAGCTGGTGTTCTCGTTCCACTCAGTAATTGTTCTTTGTCTCTTTTTTCCAGTTTATTTTTCCTATTTTAATGTTCTTTTCAGCTTTTGCACTTTATTCGCATTCATATTCTTTACAAGGCTGGTAAATTCATTGCTTTCACTTCTCTGAGGTTTAACCATGGTGATCAGGTCAAGGAGTGAGAGTTAGACATCCCTTTCCCCAGGCTTACCCTCCAGCTTATTTTGGTGAATCCCAAGTTGTTTCTAGACCATAAGGGATACAGAGTGCATTGAGGAGGTTCTAGGTCTGGTGGAGGGTCACCGCCCCATGGCGCGTGCCAGGAAAGCCCTTAAAAGGAAGCACTCAGTGGTCGTGCTGATCAGATGCCTGAACCAACTCAGCTCTCTTACTCAGTGCACAGGAACAGCACTTATAAGCTTTTCTACAATGGGAGCCTGATCTTCTGAACCTACCTTTAAAACTTAGCCTGGTCACCTTACAGGGGAAGCTCTGTATAAATACGTAATAGGCTGGTAAGCTCTTTCTTCAAGTAGCTGGATATGATTAAGTCAGGAAATCCCAACATTATTTTGTACATAAATGTTATCCTTCCAGAGAAGGAAAACACATTCATGTTTTACCTTGGTTTCATTTTAGAATTGTCACTACCTGTTGCAGCCTGTTTATGGCAAGAAATGATATGCAGCATTTTTTTTCATTCCTCATCACTTCACAAAATAAGTCATTTTTAGGCATTTTTTTTAAAATAGTAACATTTCAGTTTCGTTATTACATGCATTTCAATTCAGTACAACTCAATTACAACTCCGTTTAACTCAGATTCAGATTTAAATATAAATATTTCTGTCTTCCTTTTTGTCTTGCATTTCTCTCTTCTACCAGGACCAGCTGAATTTTTTTTTGTGAAAAATCAACTCTACTGCATCCATCACATTTCCTCCTGCTTATTCTATACATTTTTCCAATTTATCTTCTTATGTGAGTCTTCAGCTTGGTTTTTTCTCTGTAATTTCCCTTAAGTTACTCCCTCCCTCTTTAATTCATTGTTCATTCCTCCGGATCCTCCCGCTCCCAGCCGGGCCGTTCATATCTGCAGATTTTTTTCTCATTCTCCTCTTTATCGGCACGCTAAATCAGATTCTTTGAATGGATGTCTGAGAACAAGGAGATGAATGAACCACAATACTCTCCTAGGTGTTTTTCATCAAGCTTCGACATCACTCCCGCTTGTCCTCAATGTTCCACCTCCTCATGCACAAACATACTAACACTCTCTTTCAGCACATCTGATACTGGGCTCATATGTCTGTGGACATAAAACTAAGTGGACAATGGACATGCATTATGAGACAAAGAGAAAGTATGGTGACTTGGAGAAAGAAGGAGCACAAGCAATTAAGCAGAACACAGGGACAACGTATTAAGAGAGGAGTGCTAATAGAGTTATTGAAGAGAAGAAAAATAAAGAGAGTTAAAGAAAAAAAATGAAGCAAATGGTGGAAATGAGGTGATGAAACTAGAGAGAAATAAAAACTAGCAGAAGGAGGCTGCAGACAACGTTCTAAGAGATTAAAAAAAATATATGAATGAATAAAAATACATGAAAAATGTAAATTGCCCAGAGAAAGGTGGAGAGGAATGAAGAAATATGCACGCAAAAGAAATGAAGTAACAATGAGAAAAACTGAAAACCACTTAGTAAGTAACAATGCATGGAGTATGCGCCATGAGTCGATGGGGAAAAGACAAGAAAGCCATAAGAAAGGTGAGAGCGAGAGCAGAAGAGATGGTGGACAGAAGCCAGCGGCTGACATCTGTTTGAGGCAAGGGACTGCAGTGTCAATGTTAATCGAAACATGCAGAGCTAACATTTGTTGGCGTTTAACAATGATGCCATTGTGTGTGTGTGTTTCCAGCAGCAACGCAAAAGGAAAAAGAAAGCATTAGGCCACCTTCTCAGAATGATGAATTAACCAAATACCTGTGATTTTTTTTTATGACATAAATTTATGAACTACTGATTAAATCTGAGCCAAATTAAGTTTGCTCTTTCATTTGACCTTGATTAGACAAAAAGAACCAAAAAAAATCTGTCAAAATCTTGTTCCCTTTCCACTTATGTGACATGTTTTCACTTTGCCAAGGGAGTCTCATCTATGCAATCATCAGACCTCCCTTTGATAAATGGGGTGGCCTTTACAGAAGTGTGCAACAGAAAATGGTTTCCCTTTGGCGAGTGCTTGGCTGCACATGGGAATCATATGTGTGCACATAAAGGGTCAATGTCTTTGGTTAATTGCATTTTGTGGCAGATTTTTGTGCTGCCTGCTAATTTTGACCTAATTTCAGTTTCTAAACCAGGAAAATATTATTTTCTTGCCTTTTGAGAGGAGATAGAAAACAACTAGCAATTCTCTTCTTGTGGCTATTGTACTGTAGAGGCTTCCCTGGTCTGTTACGGATTTTAAGGTTCCTTGAGTCTTGTTTTGTGAACAAAAAAAGAAAGCACTTGTAAGAAGATCTTGATTTAAAAACAGCAGTATAGGTAAGGGTGTTTTAACAACAAACCAGCAACAGTCCATGCTGAATATATATATATATATATTTTTTTTTATTTATTTATTTTTTCTTATCCGGGGTAAGGGGCAGTTTTACAACTGGGGTTATGGAGAACAAAAATTAAGTATGTGGTTTGTTGTGAATCCAATGACAAAATTTATTCAATTTTATTTTGAAGCAGTTTACAGTTCGCAAATATCTGTGCAAACACAGATATTTGCAATCTTGTGTTTTCAAAATTAAGTTGCTTCTAGATCCTGGTTGAAAAAAGGATCAATAAAAAGTCAGCATTTTTGTAAAGATTTAACATGCGGACAATATATTCTAATATTCTGATTTATTTTAAGAAGCATAATGCAATACATTCATGTTTTACCCTTCCTCCCATAATCGACCATCAAATTAGAGGTAACGGAGAGAATTCATTTCAAACATTTTGAGATGTATATAGCATCTTATAGTGTGGATAACTTTACAGAAACACTAATCCTCTTGTGTTTATTATGTAGAATATAGACTCTTGTCTTAAGTTTTATAATCTGAAATGTTGCCAACATTTCCAGGTCCTGCATGTTTCATGACAGAGATGGAAAACTTAAAAACATCCCTAAGTAAAGGTGTCCACATTTAAAAGTATTGCTCCTACCTAACCTTATATTTTTTAAGTTTTTGATTGTCCAGTCACCAAACAGGACTGAAGAAGCTAAATAAGCTCATTTGATAAATAATGGATCTCTCATGGCTCTGTTGGTTGAAAAACATATTACTTATTGTGTTTTTATGGAACCAGTTTAGAGCCATCTCTAGAACCAGTCCACATATTAGAACTAGATATGTGGAAATGATACACTGCATGCAAGCAAACACAATTCAGAAATGTCTACACAACTTAAAGTCAAATGCAGCCCTGCTAACCGCAACTTGACTACACTGCTGCATTTTCCCTCCATTTTTAATGCAGATGCCTCACTCTGGGCTCTGAGTTGATCTGTACTAACACATTTAGCCTTACTTTCTTCCCAACATAAGATAACAGTATCACCATTTGTGTATAAAGATTAAGGGTTTCTGGTCTTAGTGTGTTGGGGTGAGCTTATCTTGATCTCTGGTTGCTCCTTCCGTTTGTGCTACATACCTTGCTAATCCCTCGCTTGTGATTATCCAAGCAGGTACATCAGATATTTAAAGTAAAAGATCTCTGGGATCAAAGGCACAACAGTTTGTGGAATGAGAGTGGAAGCTGGAGAAGACGAGAGAGGAGAAAAAAAAGGACATTCAGCAGAACATTCTGGAATTGAAGTGAACTAACCAGGGGCTCACCGGGCCCTTCTGTCGCTGCAAATCTACATCAGCGGATTAATGTGGCTTTACCCGACTGAAGGAGGAAACAAGTAGAGGGGAATAAGGGATTTGTTCAGTTCACCTGTAACCCTAACTGATGTAGCTCACACAGACAGGGGCACAGTGGAATAACAGTGGGTGAGTGGTGAGAAAAAGGATGGCAGGAAAAGAAGGAGGTGAAGAAAAGCGAGGTGGACGAGCAGGCTATACCCGTAGCATATTTTCACCTGGGGACACTTCTATCTATCCTCTTGTTTTTAGCTCAGGTACTCCCCAGTGAGTTCTTATATGCCCCTGTTCTTTGCTCACCCCTTCTCTTTTTTTTTTTCCATTTGCTTCAATCCGATAGACAGCTCAGCTCAGGTTTGTCTTCCTTTTACCCTCCAGCCACTGTACATTTCTGACTTTGTTGCCTATTAGCCTCCAGCCAATGTGAATGCCCTTTCCAGCTAAAATTTGAGGTGAATATTCTTAGAGGAGCTTTGCAGGGAGACATGCTGTTCAGAAAATGCCTGCATGACTCTTTGGTCTGAAGCACAGTGCTCAAGTTAGACAGGATTTTGCCTCTCAGGGTTTCAGTGGGTAGTGCAGTGAATGCAATGTAGTCACTTAGGCTGGGTTCGAATCACTGCGCAGACCGCTGGGGGATCGCAGTAAGACGCTCCCTTTGTTTTAAGACTACTGCCAAGGTGGAGGACTACACAGCACTGTGTCCCAAGCTTCCTTTTGAACAAATGAACTGCTGTGGTTATACAGAACTGAAGTGATAGGATTATAGTGATGCTGTAGATGAGTGAAACAGCTCATTGTATCACGCTGCGACACATCTTAAGATCACTGACTTCTAGAATGACAGTTAATTGTTTCATCACTGATAAAAATAACAAAGCTGTTTTAAAAAGAGTTATTTTTAAAACAGCTTTGTATGACGGAATGTTTATCTTTTTACAAAACTGCTAATTATGTGTTGAAGTTCCCAGGGCTAATGGTTTCTGCAAAATTAGAATCAGTATAAATTTATTAGTGAGGATAAAGTGGAGGTGTTCCAATCACTTACAATCCAATACAATAAAACTCACAAATCAAATTCCACTGTCATTTATTTTCTTCTTATCTATTAGATTTGTAATCAAATCTGTGTTCCCAAATACCTTCATATGACCATATAGGTTTTTTTTTTAATTCTTGTTAAAAATATATTTTCTAAGCCACTTATTTTCCATTTCACATTAGAACTTCCATAAGTAAGCATTGCTTA
Source organism: Brachyrhaphis roseni (assembly GCA_903066815.1). NCBI lineage: Eukaryota > Metazoa > Chordata > Actinopteri > Cyprinodontiformes > Poeciliidae > Brachyrhaphis > Brachyrhaphis roseni. The sequence continues at coordinate 39,633 of CAEFZY010042405.1, forward strand.
TTTATATACTAGGTGAAGAAAATAACCTTTTAAAACATTTGGCTGGGGTTTTTGTTGATTTAGCATATTTTGTGTTTATTTCACACCGACACATTAAAATGTGTTACTGTAACTGTCAATTTTCATATGCATGGTTTTTATGCGTGAAAGGAAAATCTATGCTTTGATCTCATGTGCACTGAAAAAATATGTTTGATTGTGCAGCATCAACCCACATAGATTACACAAACATGTCTGAATTCACTGACTGAATCTTGTTTTTGCAGTTGCATTTAATAACAAATATCCCAGTAAATGTTTTAGTCCCTTGATGTTGGTGTGACTCATTTAAGATTAATGATGTACCGACACTAACAAATGCATGGACATTATGAGTACATTAGAATGATTAAAATCAATGACTCTGTGTCAGCTGTTTTAAAACACGGTGCTGATACTAACTTGGAAATTTGATATGATCCATTACCTTATTTTATATGACTTGCATTATCAGCATAATCCCAGAGACACACTTCTAATCCATCTGTTCATGGGCCACAGTCTTGGTTCTCTACTTTATAAGCTTTGCTGTATTAGATCTTTATACCTGCTGATCATATTGTGATGCCTGCTCAGTTACAGAGTCAAATCACTGAGCACTCAGGTCAGACAATGAAACCACTGATAGAGACTCATCAGATATTGGAACTTAAACTGTCTTTAAAGAGCACCTCTTATGCAAAATAAATTTTATACGCTTCCATCTGGGTCTCTACTGCTTCTACAGACAGTCCAAGCACTTAAAAAATACCCATCAGTTTTCTGGCAATAAGTTAATGTTTTTTGGTGTTTGGAAAATGAGCTGTTTTAAAAACTTACCAATTATTAAGTCAAGTTCAAGCTGGATTGGTCAGCTGATTTCACAGCTATGTGCTCTGTACTCTGAAAAAAAAAAAAGAAGTGCTTTGTTGTTAATTTAGCATCCAGACACCACTGCTGCATACTTGATGCTCAAGAGGCTTCACTTCTTCTGCTTCTGACTTAGGGTAAAAAATGTACAGCTGTACAATTGCACGTTTCTTTGCAGCCATATTCATGTGCATAAAGTATAAATGTTAAGTTAGGGTTCAGGGACAGCAGGGTATTTAGATTTAAAGTGACAAGAGGCCCAAAATTAGCTCATTCTGCAAAATTCTCAAAAACTGACCACTTTAAAATCTCTTTTCCTGAGATTTTGTGCAATAAAATGTAATGAACATGCTCTTTGTAGCCTGCAGATCAGTGTTTCTCAATTCCGGCCCTCAGGGACTACTGCCCTGCATGTTTTAGCTGAGTCTTTGATCCAGAACACCTGACTTACATGACTGCATGACCTCCTTTGCATGTCATCAAGTGCTGCAGAAGCCTTTTAATCACCCATTTGCTCAAGTCAGGTGTGTAGCAGAAAGGAAACACCTAAATTATGTAGGGCAGTGGTCCCCAAGGGCTGGAACTGAAAAACACTGCTGTAGTCCTACCCTAACTTGTTCAAGGAGGCATAACAGGTCTCCTTTATTAGAACTAATAACCGTAACATCAGATGGAAAAATGAAAACTTAACTTAAGTCTTTAGGTTGGTGCTGTGTCAGATAGGATAGCTGAGTCCAGATTTTGCTTTAATTCAAAACACTGCTGGTAAGAGTTCAATGTGCAACTATCAAGACTCCTTTTAATTACCACATACTGAAAGATCTGCTACTATACAGCAGAATTGTATCTAGTTTAATAATTGCTAATTACTAATGTAGATAATAATAAATCAATAAGTAATCAACCCCAAGGAAATAATTAGTATTATTGAATAGATTTCAAAATCAACAGCCTCATAACTACAATATAATTGTGCTGCAGATACTTAAATCACAGTTGGGAGAGCGTAGGATAATATTTTCCTCTGAGTAGCCTTTGAGCCTAAAGCAGACACTTCATTAACATCACTGATGGTCAGTGGATAGGTACCACTTCTGTTTCAAGTTGTTCATGAACACTGAAGAGTTATTTTGGCTTGAATCATTAAGGATCCATGGCATATATGTTTATTAAGATTTTTCTGTCTCCATTGTCAACATTTAGCCAATTTCTCCTTTTCAAGAAGTAAAGATGTTTGTGCCCTTTCTTAATTAGAGTGAAACTGGGTTATGACCATGACATGTTTTCTGTGATATTGATCCCTTCCTGCTGTAGACAGGTGTGTTTATCTTTGCCTCCTTTCTGCTGAAATCAATAATGAACTCCTTGGTTCTTTTGACATTGAACGGCGAGTTATTCTCTGTGAACTACACAGATATGACTGATGATAGTGGTTCGGCTCCAGAGACTTTAAAACTTTACAACAAACTTCTCATATCAGATATACAGTTTCAGCACTGGGACGATAGGGATTTGGGGATCACCTGATAGCACTGCATATATTATATATACACAAAAAGGGACTAACTATCAATCAATGACACTCATACTATATGGATACCTGTCTGTCTTTCTATCAGTCTGCCTATATATATATATATATATATA
>CAEFZY010042418.1:0-58733 GCA_903066815.1 Brachyrhaphis roseni
AGTAATATACCTTAGCTTTTCTTTCCAAACAGTGCCTGTGACGCGGCAGTAACACAGCAGCAACACGGTAGCACAGCACTAATAGGGCTGGTTAAAAAAAACATACCGGTGAGAGCCGTCTTCATCTTCCTCCTGAGCACTGAGACGTGTTACGTTACATTAAACTTGCGTCTTCCTCTACACATATATTCCCCCTGTCTCACTCTTACCTTTTCTGCTCGAGCGCCCCTGGCGGCCGTTAGAAAAAATGTATAAATAAGCCGCATCATTGTATAAGCCACAGGGTTGAAAGCGTGTGACAAAAGCCGCGGCTTATAGTCCGGAAATTACGGTAGTTGTGCAGTCCATTGGAGTCGAGATTGCTTTTCTTCAGCAGGGACAGAAAAATGTTTTTTTGGAGTTGAGGGAAAGATGGAGCAACACAATCACAGAGCAAAACTACAAGAAAGTCTGTTAGAGTTTGCAAAAGACGTGAGACTAGGGCAGAAGTTCACCTTCCAGCAGGACAACAAACCCAAAGACACATCCAGGTAAAAAAAAATGTAGTAGTTTAGACCAGTGCATCTTCATATGTGAAAATGACCTAGTCAAAAGTTTAGACCTAAAAAAATCTAAAAAGACCTAAAAAGGACACAAATGTTGATGGCAACATATTGTCCTTAATCAATTTAGACTTAGCTGGTGTTATTTTACAAAGATGAATAGTCAAACATTTACATTGCGCTTTTGACATTGATCAATGTAATAAATTAAAGGAAACCACACACCAGTGAGATGTGCATTTATCTTCTTTGCTTCCTCCTCCACTTCCAGATCCCATCCCTCCTATGTCATATGATCTCCACTTCATTGACAAATCCAATCAGCAAGCTCAGAAGCCCAATCAGATGACCGCTTTCAAACTGTCCTCTCAGACAACGAGCCCCACCGGTGAAGAGGACGACTCCATCGCAAAGGTGCTGGACTGGTTCAACCGCAGCACGGACAGCAACGACTGGCTGAACTCAGAAGACACTCCAAAGGCCTGCAAAGGCTTTGACAAGCACCCGTCTGTCAGCAAATCAAGGCAGGAAGAGTCATTCGACAGAGGGACCAGTGAAAGAAAGCTAGATAGATCAGAGACAAATAGGAGCCACTTACAAAAGATCAACAATGAGCTCAACAGAAAAGGAAGCAAGGAGACGCTCGATACTCAACATCTGCATTCACAGGACTTTAGGGACAGTTGCGATGAAAGCAAGCCGTTGAAAATTTCTCATTTGAAATCATTCTGGGAGAAAAGCAACACAGGCCCAAAGATACTTATCAGCAAATCCGTGATGCCGGCTGACAAAGGAGTAAACTCAGCTCAGGGTTTTGCAGCTAACGAAAATGATGTACACTTTGTTCCTGGAAAGTACAGTGGAAAGGGGCTCTATGATCAGTGCTCCGCAGATCAAAGTGTTGAAAGCGAGCACCAGCCACTCAACAACCTAAACATGCAAATGGTGAACGCTATTCAGTCAGAAGCACCCGAAAAGTACAATAATGACTCTACCCATTTGAAGTTAATGTCCAATTTACAAACTGCCAACAGAAGAGTGTTGGAAGGAGAAGGTTTAATTGCAAACAGACCAAACCCATCAGAGAGAACAATCACAGATCAAGAGTTTGAGAGCGATTCTGCAGCCACACCAAATCTAAAACCAGACGTCATTTCAGGATCTAAAGAATTTTTTTTGCAAGACCTTCTGTCCAAGACTGCTCCTGGATCTCAGCTGGATCCAGAGCTCTCGACAAAGGTCGGCTTAGAGTCTGAAATTTTCAGTTTGTCCAGAAATGGCTCGTACATGGATGAGAATGAAGAGCAACTCACCACAAAAGCCAAAATTCACAGAGATTCGGTTGAAGATGTGAGGAGGAGAGACAGTGAGGATAAAAACTTGCACTCAGTCTCGTCTCCCAAAAGAAAAGATGATCCAGCCACCAAGGACAAGGGTGGGGGTTCATACTCAAACAAGCAACCATCGCAACACCAAGAAAGCACAGCGGAGAGGATAAAGCAGCTGAAGTCCTTTTGGGAGCAGGAGCTTAACAAGCCAATGTTCTACAATGGCAAACCTAAAGGTCCTGGAGAGGGCAAAGTGACCCGTGGTGTGAATCAAACAAAACTGACTAAGAGATTCACAAAGTCCGAATATGACTTGAGATCAATTGGAAATGATTCGGGAAGCGACGAGGAAGGTGGTAACAAGAATCCCCAGAATTTTACGGTTCTACCATTGAATCAGAGGTTAGACAAGATGAATCCGAGTCTTGGAACGAGTCGTGCCCAGTTTAACTTTCTGCGAGAGTTCTGGGACGAGGCTACTGCTGACTCTAAGGCGTCTTTAACCTTTGACAAACCCAAAAGCCCCAAAAGGAAAGAGCCCCTCCGTTCCCAGCTTTCATCCCAGGATTTAAAGTCGGTTGATGCGGAGATTTATCATGTAAGTTCTGCTCTTGAGAAAACAAAAGGAGCTGCCATGAAGTCGTTTCCTTCTCCCCAGAGCAGGTCAAAGTCTCCACATGATAAACAGGGTGGTCCTGGATCAAAGATACAAAGTGATAACAAAAGTAACTTGCCCAATTACACGCAAGCTGAGACAGGGCAGCAAAAACAGCTCAAAAGGAGTGCAAAGGACTTCAGTCGGGAAGAGAAGTCCCCAAAGCTACAAAGCGGCGTAACCAAAGACATTCGGTCTCCGAAAAGCAGAAAGGACAGCTTCTGCATCTCCAGCAGCCGTGGAAGTTCTCTGCGCCGTGCCACGAGCATGTTCGCTCTGAGCGTAGATGAGAAAAAAGAGCCAACCAAACTGAGACTAGACCTAAGTCCTCTCCGCTCTCAGAGCAGGAAACACAGACAGCTTGAGCCAGAGTTTGTGATTCCTCGAGCGCGGGCTTTCGTCCCCACAGACTACCGCCACTACCTGGGGATGACGGACAAGACCAGCGTCCACACCACACTCGCACCCGCATTAAGCGAAGAGGCCGCAGAGGTCACGTCCAGGTACGATCTTGATCTGGGTGGACCAGTGGGGGCGAGCACACCGTTGATCTCAGAGGAGCGTTATGGCAGGAAGACGACCAAGACAAGCCAGTGGCCCGTTTGGGCAAACTACAGCAGCTCAGACACAGGCCCGGAGTCGTCTGTCAGCAGCACGTCAGAAACATGGTCCAACATCAGGAACAGTTCAAATCGTAAGACCTAACTTTATGTTTCTTAGTAACATTCACCCTAGATAGCATTACCCTTTCTTTCACCTTTATTGTTGGGGTGTTAAATATTAAGGTTAGATTAACCTACGTATTAAATGTACTTATTTGCTACAAAGGCTTTCTGGCCGCAAGACAACATCAATCAAAGATCCAGTGGCAGAAAACCTGCTACTGCTTCGAAAAAGGCTAACATTCAGGAGTTTGTGTGACACAATCAACACAACAATGATTAGATCAGCTGCTAAAATGCTCAGTGAAGACAATCTGTTTAGCAAAGCAGCCACTAGGTAACTAAACTCTTTTAGTTGTGATTTTAAAAAAAAAAAAAAATAGAGATTCACTTTCTACTGCTATTTTAAAAATGCTGGTAAGTTCATTTAAATGTCCATTTTGGCAAATATATATACACAAATATATATGTAGTATATATTACACAAATGTGTAATATATACTACACTTAAAATACGGCAAAACAATGACTTTTAAAGATAAAAATTGCAAAATAAATAAAAATAACATATTTACATCATCTTTTAGCAACAGAAGAAAAGTTGCTAAAAGACAATGAGAGGAAGTGAAGGCTAAGCATTAATCACTGTTAGATTGATCTAAATTACATCAGTTTTGTATTTTGTTTGGCTTCGAAGCTAAACACAAACAAGCTCCACAGATAACGAAGTTGCAAAACATTGTTTTATATGTGCATTTAAATATTATTAGAAAAAACTTATGAAGACTTGAGAGAGCCGAGTGGCATTTAGAAGAAAAATTTAGAAAATTCAGATTAGATAGCTATCAATTAACATAATTAAATAGAAATGAATAACCTATAAAAATAAAAAATGAAAGCCACATTTATCAAGAAGAAGCTTTCTATCTTTTACGTACTGCAAATGTTAAACATCAGATTTTTCACATATGTGGATTTTGATAAGTCAATATGTGAACAATTGACAAGTTCAGCTAAAAAAAACAAAACAATCTTCCATAAAAAAACCCCGACTATGTGGTACAGTTTTTGTTTATAAGTTAAACATTTTCATGGGAACGTAACTAGATCTAAGCTGAATTTTGATAGTGCAAGATTGTGCTGGTACAATATTAAAGGATTCTAATTTTTCCCATTATTTCAATAATCTGCATTTTATTAGATTTATGTTTATGCATTTTTTAAAAGTCTGCCTTGTCGGTCTAATGTGAGCAATAAGCAGTCAAAATCAAATCTCCTTGCTAAAATGGAACGTCTTGCCCTACTTGTATCGTTTTCTTCTGCTATGCAGGAGGAATCGACGAAGACGAGCAAAATCCGGTGAGAAAGGCGCTGCGGCGAGCGGAGGCACGGCCTAAAAGTCTGGCTAAAAGCATGGAGGACATCACCGCATCCGCAGCACCACGTCAGCACGCCCTCCACAACTTTTTTATGTTTCACATCTGTAACGACCATTGAGATGAGTTTGTTTTTCACTGTTTTCGAAGGACAAGAAAGAAGGGCTGACCCGCCTGCTGACCTCAGGCGCAGCAGTGAAGGTAAAAACACACAAACATTTGAAATGCGCATCGCAAATTTACTAAAGATTCTCTTGAATACTGCTCCACAGGTTCAGCCATCTCCACACCTTCCTCCTCTTCTTTTTCGGATCCGGACCACTTAAAGAAGATGAGCAAATCCGTCCCGTCGTTCTTACAGAAGGAGGTAAAGCTTTCCCCATCTGAAGAACGAACCCTGCACAGCGTTCGGCCGCACAAAGCTTTCCTCCCCTGCGGTCTGTCTGTGTTTCAGGAGCGCGGCATTGACACTGACTTCTGCGACGGCAGAAACCCTCTAGAAAGACTAACAGCGGGCAGCTCAGCGACTATCCTGAGCAGCTCCTCTGGCATGACGTCTGTGTCTTCTGTACGTTCACACACTGCTGCTGCTTCTGCATGAGCGTCCTCCCTGTGTAAACGCTGCCTGCTTCACCTGTTGGTTTTGTGTTTAAAACATCACTTCCACTGTCTCACAGATGTTTGAAGTGTGACGTTATGTCCCTGTTGCAGGTCATCCACGTTCAATCAGTGTTTTATATTTTGCTGAAGTGTCTGCTGTTCAAACCCGTGTGCTAAAAACTAGGACTTAACGTGTTAATATGACATAATGCGGATTGATCACATTAAGTATTTTGCATTGGCAGATTATTTCACTTATAACATGGGAAAATGTCTTGCTGTAAATGAAATTATCTGCCAATGCAGAGACCAATAATTGATTAGTATTGGTCTATACAACAACTGAAAGTTGATGTATAGACCAACAACTTTCAGTGTGTTCCCCTCTTGGCTTGAGGGAAACACAATGTCTCATGACCTTTTTCAACAATGGCCTCCTTCCATAAAGGCCAGATTTGTGTTGTGGATGAGCAATAATTGTCCTACTGACAGATTTGGCCATCTTAGCTGTTGATCTCTGCAGCTCCTCTGACGTTACCATGGATCTCTCTGATGATTTGAAGGTTCTTTTTGCCCGGCCTGACAGATTAGATTAATTTTTAATTGTTTTTATTTCAGCTTTGAAGTTGTGCGATTCTCAGATGATGGATTGATCAGAGCTCAGTGAGATGTTCAGTGCTTGTAATGTTGTTCTGTAACCTATCTGCTTTAAACTTCACAGCTTTATCACGGGTCCCCCTGCTGCGTTTCTTTGTCTTTTATGACTCCGTTTGTTCGCTAATATTCTCTAACGGCGATCTGAGGCCTTCCCAGTACAGCTGGATTTATAATGACGCAAAATTACAAACAGATGGACTTTATTTACTGATTAAGTGACTTGCTTTAGCAGTAGGTTGCACATGATCTCCTGTGGGTTAGAAGAATAGAAGTGGAGGTCACAATTTCAGGATTTGGTTTGCAAAGAAATTAAAAGTTGAAAGAATTGTACTTTCCGTCTAACTCACTTTTTTTTTTCATAGAATTTATTAAAGTTTGGAAAGGCATTGTGGTACAAGAAGTCCTGTTTTTGTTTAGTCGGGTTTCTTTTTTCAAAAACAGGGAGCACAACTAGAACCTATGTTCATACTTTCTTTGGCAGCTTAAGGTTTTGCTCTAAAACATAAACAAGGAAATGAAAGCATGTTTTTAACAAACATGTAATGAGTAAAGTAATATGATGGAAAATGTATTTTAATAGGGTAATTTGTGCAAAAAATGCTAAAATTCCTAAATGAATAAATGTTTTGTTTGAAAATTCAATAAAGCATTATCTTCTCTTAATGCAGCAACAAGTAATTGAGCTAAGAAAAAAAAAAACGTACTCTACAGACTTCAAACTGCACCTTTATGAGATAACAGAATATGAGCCTTAAGATGCTAAAGCTAGCCTAGCCACTGGACACATAGGCGTCCTTCCTATTTGCCAGAAAATTTGTTCACTCAACTTTAGGTCAGATTAAAGGTTTACCTAACTTGATTTATTTACTTTGTTCCTGCCTGCTCTCCTCTCAGCTGAGTGGGAGTGTGATGACCATGTACGGAGGAGATTTTGTGGAGGTTCAGGGAGCCATCCAGTTCTCCATCAACTACGTCCAAAGGCTGCGGGAGTTTCACATCTTTGTGGCGGAGTGCCGCGACCTGGCCGCCGTCGACCCAAAAAGGAACCGATCCGACCCGTCAGTTCTGAACGTCTTCTTCCCAACCAGTGTTATTTTTGACCCTGCTGATACGCAGCATGTTAACCAATTAGGCCTAGGCCTCAAACTCTTAGAGAATTACTGGTTTTCTTTCATAGTACGAAATAAAAACCCTTAGTGTTACAGAACGCGACGTCTTTCAATAGGAGTCGCGTTCTGCTCCTGCTAATTGTCATTAATATCATTATGTTGCTTTTTTTTTTTTTTTTTTTTTAAAGGTACGTGAAAAGTTACCTGGTTCCCGATAAAGCCAATCTGGGAAAGAGGAAAACATCTGTAAAGAAAAAGACACTGAATCCGACTTTCAACGAGATCCTCCGGGTACGGCCGAGCACTCAGTGGACCCAATCAGGTTCTGTTTTTTTTCCTCGACCCACGGCAAACAAAAGCGTCTCTCCTTGTCCGTACAGTATCGTGTTCGCATGGAGTACCTGAGGACACAGACGCTCATTCTCTCCGTTTGGCATCACGACACTTTCGGGAAGAACAGCTTCCTGGGCGAGGTGGACGTGGAGCTCTCCAAGTGGGACTTCGACCACACCCAGATGAATTACCTGGCGCTGAAAGCGAGGGTAAACACAAACACACAGCGGTACAAAAGCTGCGCTACTTCTTTTCTCACTGAGGATTTATCTTTTTACCGTTCATGTGTCCAACCTGTACACCCCTTCCCACCGGGCTTAGCCAGGCCGCTCATGTCGCGCCTCGCCTCTTTTCCAGACTCTGCCGTCGATTGCGCCGCCAAACGGGCGGGGAGAGATGAGACTGGCTGTCCGCTACCTGCCGCAGGTCACCCACAGCGAAGGTCTGCTCACAGTCATCCTCCTCTGCGTTGGGAGTTAGTTGGTTAGGGGTGTAAATCATAAAAAATAAGAAAGAGACCAGGATTTAAAGTAACTTTATTGTTTTTTCTAGCTTATTGCACCTCTTTTGCCTGCTTAAATAAACTTGGCGCAGAAAGTAAGGAAAATCATGTTCTGTCAGTTTCGTTCCTGTAGCTCAACAACAATAAGGAAATGTTTTATAATGTGGACGAAACAAGAAATGAGTTTTCCCCCTAAGTTCTTATGCAAAATCTAGATATAATATCTGCAACAGGCTTTTAAAAGTAACTAGCATTTGGTCTCTATTTTATTTCTAATTGAAAACATTTTAGTTATACTTTGTTAGCTTGTAGTATACATTTAGAAAAATATTTATTTGCAGTTCTTGACGAGTTATAGATTTTTTAGCTAATTTTTATTTCATGCCACACCAAGATAATGAATGTCTTCAAAGAGCCAGCTGTGGCAGGATGCATTTCTAAAACCATCTATTAAACCGTTCCGATACTGTACTCCTTGTTCAGCTTTCAGCAGCGGAAGCCTCTTCTACAAAGTTTTGACTCGTGGGGCTAAACATAAATCCACGCCACACTTTTCAGATTTACCAAAACGATGTCAAACCATTTTCTTTCAGCTACACAAGCAAACGTTCCTTTTCTTCAAGGTTTACCCAAAGATGTTTCCAGTAGCGGAGAGATTCACATTTGGGTGAAGGAATGCAAGAACCTCCCTTTAATCAGAGCCACCATCGACCCGTATGTCAAATGGTAGGCAGCAGATAAATCACCTCAAACAAGGTTAGGCTTTTCACGACTGATGTGTGAAGTTAACACGCCCTGTTGTTCTCCCTTACGTCCAGCTTCGTGCTGCCGGACACGAGCAGAAAGAGCCGTCAGAAGACGCGCGTCCTGCGGAGGACCGTGGAGCCGGTGTTCAACCACACCATGGTGTACGACGGCATCGGCGAGGCCGATCTGACCGAGGCCTGCGTGGAGCTCACCGTGTGGGACCGAGACCGACTCGCCAGCAACCTGCTGGGGGGGCTGAGGCTCGGCGCAGGAACAGGTAACCATCGCCTGATGGGTGAACGTGTCCAAAGGTTTTCTTTGGACGTTGGCTGCTTTTTCTCTGTGTGGTCGTTGTAACTTAAAAATTAGGTTAACTGGTAGGAAAAAGCTAAAAGAAGAAGTGTTTCGGGCTCTTACTGTCTCCTCACTGCCAAAAAGAATCAAAGTCTTACCAAACACAAATATGTTAGTACAGTTGAAACAAGACAAAACTAACTTACAAGTAACTTTCCAGAAAGAAATAAACTTGTTTTTGGACAATGACAGGACACTTTCCCCTTACAATATGTAAAAAAAAAAATATTATTCCACTGGTAGGTTATTTCACTTGTAGCTAATACTTTTTTTAATTTTTTTATTTAACTTACTTAAGTCCTTAAGTAACTTGTGGTAACTTAAGGAGTTATTGACTTAAAACAAGCTCCTGTATTTTGCTGAAAAGTTACTTGTGAGTTAGTTTCTTTCTTATTTCAAGTTTATTAAGATATTTGCATTAGAAATGAGACCAAGAATACAAAAAAAGACGGAACCCCCCTGCCCCCAGAATTAACAGAACTATGATTTACTTCATTCTGTCGTCTTTCTCTTCTGGCTTGTTTTTCGCTATCTGTTTCCGTCTCTATGTTTCATTTATTTATTCATTTATTTTTTGTTCAATTATGACTATCTCTATCATTGTATGTAGTTTAGGTTAACTTGTGTCACATTTGCAGATTTTTCTCAAAAATTGTTGAAAACTTTCCCACTTGTACTAAACAGCTGCTTCAGCCTTAATGGATGTCAGATTATAGTCTGTGATCTATACAGCGAGCAATAAAAACTTGCATTTACCGTCATAAAAAAATATCACAAATATTTCCAAATTAGTGCCGCAAACACTTTTTATTGCAAAAAAATAAATCACAAAAACAGTTGCAAAATCCTGGATGGACTGAAAAGAATTCATTAATATTTCTAACAGTTTAGCGGGTTTTATAAATACATTCTGGCACAGCCGGCCATTTAAGAGCATTTGTAATCCTGATTTGCCCAAAAACGAAAAAAGAGTTTGACACCCCTGCTCTAAACAAAGAAATCCTGGTGTAAATGGTGTTAAAAAAGAGCTGAATATATGAAAGTGTTAAAGTGCCTGAATCCAGACGTTAGCAGAGGATAATCCAGTGTCGGCTGCGTGTTTCTGGATGTTTCTCTTCCTCTACGCAGGAAGAAGCTACGGCGCTCTGGTGGACTGGATGGATTCCGGTCCGTACGAGGTGGCGCTCTGGGACCGCATGATGGCTTCTCCCAGCGAATGGGTGGAGGATGTGCTGCCGCTGAGAATGTTGAGTTCTGCTAGAACAGCTCTAAAATGAAATGCACCCGACTGCTGCAGGAAGTATTTATTTCCATTGACAAAAACCTGGTTAAATTATTGTGTTAAGCTGAAATAGTAACAGCAACCATACGTCTACGTTTGAACAATTTGACTTTATGACGCAGAAAAAGCAAACTCTCTTTCTATAGTAAGAATGTAAGACAAATGAATGAGATGGACACTGACGTCTCTTCATATTATAGGTAAAAAAGAGCTTTTTGTTGTATTTTATTGGAGAATTTTAAAGCTTTGATTGTGAAATTAAGTTTTCACATTCAATCCTGAATACACTGGGTCGGGAATTTAGTTATTTTTAACCCTTGCAATGGGACTCCTTAACTTTGAGTATTATATTACAGATATTCCACTTTCAGTCATGAAATTTCGGGAAGTTGCATTTATAGTTGTCTTATGCTGATGTTTCCAAAGTCTGTAATCTACACCCCATAAAACCACAACCTGTTGTTTGATACCAATAAAATTCATAATTTCCTATCTTACATTTGTATGTTTTTTGTGTTTCCTGAAGTGAAACAGCGAGTAGAAATGACTTGCATTAAGACTTTCATTGCATCAGTTGGATCACCTCAGTTTCTTTTGACTGAAGTTGTCCAGATCCAGCCTCGCGTTCCTTGTCTCCAGATTGAGGAGGTTTTTTTTTTACTACTCAGTGCCTGATTAAACTTTTTTAAAGGACGTGGAGATGAATTATACTTTTAGTTGATTTCAGCTGACAGCTTTCTGCAGCTAAAATGAGATTTAATGTATATCAAAATGCATTCAACTACCTCAAAGTGACTTTGCGATGGTCTGCTGGTTAAAAGGAAAGAACCTGGAGATCAAATTTATGTCATCCACAGATCCGTTTTGTCCCAAGGCTTTCAATTGCAGGTAGATGTTTGTGCTTTAAGCACTTTCACTGAATAAATTGAAAGACAGTAAAGAACTTTTTTGCTTGCTCTTTTTTTTATATAGTCTACTTACATACCTACCTTAAAAACAGGGAGAAATAAATGAGTTTATACCAACAACTTGTCAAAATAGACGTGCTCAGTCCAAATTACTTTACATTTCACAAAGTATTAAATCGCTTTTCTTTTTATTCCCAGCAACAAAAAAAGACAAAAAAAAAGAACAATTACAACATTCCTGATTATAAAAGCTGTCAACTCTCATTAAATACATGGAAATGAATCCAATATAATGATTATGACTGACATACAATTACAATGCACTGTTATTATACACCAGCTGAGCCCTTATTTTCTTCTTAACAAATAGTAAAACTGTGTATTAGTTGTAAATCTGCGTTTGAATCTCATGACTAGCTGATCTAGTGTAAAATCCCGTCCCGCCCTGCTTTGCAGTTGACGTTCTGTGATTTATGATTGGCTTCATTCTTCGTCAGGTGATGTTGCGGCGTTTTAGTCGTATTTCGTGGAGCAAACTGCAAGCAGCAACGAGAACAGCAACGACGAGAAAGCGGATGCAATACTTTCAGCCGATGAAGCTGCTAGAGAAGAAATAGAGAAAAAAAATACAGTGAGCTACCTTAAAATGAGGGAAATGGTAAATACAAACAGTTAAATGGCAGGTTCTTACTTATAGAAGCCGACGTACTTTCAGCATCTTCAAAAAAAAAGAACAATGGAAACATATTCAGAATTCAACACGTTAGTCAATATCATTCAAATAGTTTTGACACATTTAAGTTAAACCTGGGAAGGTTACGTGGTTTTCTTTTTTGTAGATGGGATTAAACAGGAAAAACAGTATTTTAGGAAATCTTTTTATGAGTCACTCATAAGCACATTGTGAAAACCGCTGAGGTTTTAGGAAAAAGGATCTGTCCAACAGGAACTGCTCAGTGAAATTCAGCATTTTGGTATTTTGCGGCGCTTTGGTTTGTTGGGATGTCAGTCCTGCAGCAAGGAAGGGTGAGACAGGGATGTTGACTTCACAGAAAGTTCATCCCGAGCTTAGGAGGCCGAGGGCAACTTTTATTTAATGTCTTCCTCTCGGCTCTTCTGATAGGACACTTGTTTTAAGACGTCAAAGGAGCATCAAACCCGCTTCGGTTGTTCCCACTGGAATCCACTCCAAAAGAGTGGATCCGAGCCAGATTCAGGACGTGGCTCACATCTGACTCAAAAACATCTGATGTAGACCAGACTTGAGTGTTTACACTTCTAAAAAGTCTGACCTTGTCACCACGAGCCTCTGCCCACTCAGAAAAAAATCTGGTTTGGCTCATATTTGCCAAGCAGTGTGAATATTGGAACTTTCCCAGAACTTCCCTGGTGAATTCACAAAGTACTTTCCAAAGACAAAGTACGTTAGTGGAACTAACTAGTACTTCCCCAGAACTCACCAGGTACTTTAGGAAGGTACCATTACCATTCCAGAAAAGTACCTTGCAAGTTCCCAGAAATTCTCAAGAAAGTGGCTGGTTAGTTCCACAAACTTTACTTGTAAGCTCTGGGAAAGACAGGTTGTGTTATGAGATGCTACCTAAAAGTTTTATTCCGAAATTTCACAGCTGTACATTCTCTCCTTTTGTGACTTTGTTTCTGATGGTGTTGGAGGAACAGACATGTGAAGTGTTTTAGTTAAAGACGCACCAGTGGTCTGTTGGCTGACTCGTATTTGCTGAGAGGTGATCGTAGCGTTGGTCGGCACATCTGTAGCTTCTCTCCTTCTACGGTTTTGACCGCTGCAGACCTGTTGTAAAGAAATAAAAGAAAAACTCAAACCCACTTAAAGTAAAATCTTCCCGCAAGGCTGCACATGAGTTGGCTTACAGGCACCAAGGAGCTGCAGGTGCTTCTCTCACACAGTCTGGTGACACAGTGCAGGTAGAAAGTGGAAACTGTCAGATTCTTGTGCTCTATAAATCTGAAGGCCTCAAAGGAGAAGTGAGCTGTCTGCGAAACGCCGTTTACCTCCACTTTGGTCTGCGGGTCTTTATTACACCTGGGGTGCATCAAGACGCAGGAGGTTTGTCAAGAAAAAAGAGTTTCCAAGAGGGTTGAATGTCATGTAAGTAAAAAGAAAGTCTCTTGATGTGGATAGACGTATCCGGCATCCAACTCACCCGACAAAGAGGTCGTAATAATTGGTCTGCATGGGAAAAGGACCTGTGGTGGTGTAGCATCGGTCCAGCAGCAAGTTGAACCTTTAGAGGAGCAGAGTTACACTTTCAGTAGTTTGTTCTCCTTTAGCACAGATGTGGCTGGTTTAGATTTAAATGATCAAAGTTTGAATACTTTTCTGTCAGGTTGGTTGCTTTTACTGAAACGTAGATCTTGGTTTTCAGGTTGAGTCCTGTTCCAGGAATTGTAAGCAGGTTCTGGTATGCTGCGTCCTGTTTTGGGAAAAAGACAAAAAAAAAAAAAAAAGATCGAATCAAGTAAAAAAAATAAAAAAATTAAATATTATTTCAAAAAAGAATTCAAATGAGAGTTTC
This sequence comes from Brachyrhaphis roseni, assembly GCA_903066815.1. Classification (NCBI taxonomy): domain Eukaryota; kingdom Metazoa; phylum Chordata; class Actinopteri; order Cyprinodontiformes; family Poeciliidae; genus Brachyrhaphis; species Brachyrhaphis roseni. Next base: position 13,611 of record CAEFZY010042418.1, read on the forward strand.
TCTTACTTGGTAGAGCTCCATACTCAGGGTACTGATGAAGCTACCGTTGTTGTCTCGTATGGCAACGTTGACACCCGATCTGCATGGATAGAATATACCGAGGTTTTTAATAAAATTAAGGTTTCAAAGGTGCTAAAATGGTCAGGTTTTATATTTCTTTGGTTTGATGTCATTTTCATGAGATGCCTGAAAATATGAGTGATGGGAATTTAGTTTGCAGCATTGGGCTTTGGCTAACATAGCGCTCTACTCCCCCTTTTGGTTGCAGCAAAATGTGCTACAACATAAGAAGCAAATAAATTATTGATTTCCATTAAAACTGAAAATGTATGCATAATTATTTGAATGATTTCAACATTTTTTGGAACACATAAGCTCCTGGCATTCAGCTAAAACACTCTGAGTCATACCGTTGTTCCACATTCCCAGATTTTGCTTCAGCCGTGTCAGTTTTGGGGCCTCCACCTGATCATTTTCTGTCAATGACTTACTAGCTCTTGTGCTGCATTGCAACGTGAAATGATTTCGATAGTAAGTTACCACACAGGCGACCCCCATTACGGTTGCTACAGGAAGTAAGCTTCAGACCAACGAGATTGATTTGAACAGCTTTAGCACTGACTGTGGCAGATAAAGCTGGCATATAAAATAAATTCACAACAAGCCCCGGCACATTATTTGACTGGCAAATGTTACAGATAGATGAATTAATGTTCATGCATTACATAATTAAAACAGATTGATGAACGAATGAATACCTGCTGTGCTCAGAATGATTTGTAATTAAATCACATAAATCTATATGTGGAAAAATCATTCATTCAAATTTGCATCCACTAAATCTAAAACCTTTTATATTCATTCCAGTTTTTCTGCACATCCCAGTTTTTAAATGATTACATGGTTCCTGTTGTGCAATACATTGCTCTCTAACATCTGATTGGCTCTCCTGCACAGCGAGTAAACATCTGGCCAATGACGCTGGCAGGAGCAGTTCTGGTATTGCCCACTGGCTTAATAAATACAGTTTACTGAAAATTCATGAAGTGTTGCAGCAGGTCATTATAAAAACAATTATATATTGAAAAAATATCTATCTAGTTGCAGCAAAACTGGGGTTTGCTACATAGAAACATATGTAATCAATTATCTACACATTTGTAACATTTAACTAATCTTTGAATAGTTTTTTTTTTATTATTATTAAATTCTGGCACGTTTCGACTATTATAGTTTGTGATCGTGAAGCAATTTAAAAGAAAAAAAAAAACTAACTTACATATGCGTTTTAAAATTGCACACTTGTTTATTAATTTTATATTCTGTATCCAGATTTGTTTCAGTGTCATTTTTAAATAATTCATTTGAGCAATTGTTGTTGCATGGTAAATTTAATTTTATTGGATTATCATAATATTTCAGCAGCAGTGTTCATTAGATTTTTTTTTTTTTTTTTTAAGACTAAAGCGATTAACATCATGTTCCATGATTCTGGGCCTCTTGTGTGTGCTCTACAGATACGGAGGCTGTCTCCTTGCTGTACTCACACGCTGAGCTGAGTGTTGTTGAGCAGGTACTGCATTGGGTACTTGCAGGAGAAGATGTAGTGGATCTGCGATTTGTAGGTGATCATGCCAGCGGACGGGTCTACAGACACGACCGTGCCTGAGATATTCGCAAACTCCACGTTGGAGTAGTCTGCAAATGCTCCGCTTCCAACCTGATTGGTTATCTGTTAAATAATAATAATGATGATGATAAATAGAGCAGAATATAAACATTTAGCAAATATTTTACAATTAAAACCCTCCTGGCGGTCTTAGCCAGAGGCTCAAGAGGAGCGCGGAAAATGTCACGATCGGACAGCTGGGAAAAGGGGGATAGTCCCGTCAGACCGTCAATTTCCGAAACCACACAGGAGGGTTGAATCCTCTACTCCAACTCACTAAAAAAAGTAGTGGATCCAAACTATAGGTAGGTGAAGGCAATTAAATACCTGGAAGCTGTTGCCGCAGTTTGACAAGGAAGTTTCATTTATGGGGAATCTAAATTTTAAAACTGGCGGAGTGACAGTCCAGTCGGCTTTTCCGTAGCAACCCGGTTTGTTGAACTGATTGTTGAGCACCATCAGGGACTCGTTGTACTGAGAGTTATAAATAGGACAAATGTAGATGCTGAGGTCCATGTACTGGGTGCCGCATGTTACGTTTATGTCAGTATTTTCTGAGAGAAAGAGAAAAAAAACGGAGGAGGGATACGAATTAAAGCAACGACAACTTTTAAAAAAAGCAGCAGTCCATCTGAGAAAAGAAGTCTAACCTGGAGGTCTGTTTGTGACGCTGAAAATGCATTGGTCTGGCATCTGGGCGCCAGCCTGCAGAAACAGGCCGAGCTGCCACACGAGGATGACCAGCATCAGCGTGGATCTGCGAGAAAGCAGCAAAAGCAATCAGACAAACTTTTCAAAAACTGTAGAGGCCTGGGAGTCTAAAAAGGACCCTTTTTAAGAGTTGTTTTTTTCCTTATCAGGGAAAAAAAAAGAGTTTCTGGACGTTAAGTCACTGATGTGACTCACAAGAAAGACTGAATTAAGAAGAAAAATTCCCAGACTCACCTGTATGTCTTCATCTTGCGCCGCGTCTGCTCTCCTCCGTGGAAGGATCCGTCCATTTATAGCTCTGGCTCCACCTGCGTGTGAGAACCAGCACAATGGAGTAACCTGAACCGGGCTTTCCATTTCATTTTTCATAATAGCTGACGTAGGGTTTTGATTTTGGGGCCAAAATCAAAATAATCACAGAATAATTAATTTCACTCCAGAAATTAATTATTCTACGAATAATTAATGATTCTATGGATAATTAATTTCTTGAGTGAAAAGTTTTGGACATTGATTTTATTTTTTAAATCACTTTATTAAGCCAAAGATATTTCAGAAAGATATTTATTTTATTTTATAAGAAATGTATCATTGTTGACATATATGCAGGTGACACTAAGATGTTTTTACTGTGTGTGGTCATAATGGAGGATCATCTCTGAAACATACCACAAAATCCTCTTCTGACCAAATTATTAAATGATCAGAGGCGTAAAGCAAAGAGACCATTAACATCATTCAAACAACAAACTCACTACCAGGATGCTCTTACATGCGCCAAATCTAATTTTAAATTTCCGATCTATCAAATATCTGGATCAGTGATCGGATATCAGATATTTATCTTTCCATTTTTTTCTAACGATAAAAGTTTCTACATTGACTTTGTGGAAGTGAGCTGTTCATGTTTTTTGTTGTGGCCTCAGGCTCGGAACCTTAAATAGAAAAAATGTCCTCGCTGTTTTGTGCAGTCAGGGAACAAAATGACACACCTATCTGAAAAGGTATCCCAACACCTTTGTGGAGCATCCTGACCCAAAAAAAAAAAAAAAAGGAATCATGAGTTCCCCAAAGGACATAATAATAATACAGACGCGAGGACGCGGCCTGAATAAGGGCTCCCGATGGATTACTCGGGGCGTATCTGATGTCAAATACCGGATTTGGTGTCTCTGTTATAATTGATAAACAACATTTGTCTCCCAGCGATGCCATTTGTGTCAGCGCTGACACAGAACTTGGTGCCAAAAGCGTTCAATGCAGTCACCTTAGGGAGAGAGCGATAAAGGAGAACAGTCTGTGCACCATGTGGGTCAGGACCTGCACCCAAAGGTCGATGTAGGCGCCGCAAGTTTTCCAAGAACTCTGCGTTCCATGATGGGTTTCAGCAGAACCAAGCTTTTGATGAAACACTGCAATATCCTAATCGGCATTTGTTATGTCCTTAAATAAAAATACATAACCACAAATTGTAACAAATTTATTAAATTAACAACCTGGGGCTCCGGAGCCACCAGTGCCTCCATCAGCCTCCCATAAGTGGCTCCTCATGTTTTAGTTGATTCTATTTAATTGAAAAAATTAAATAGAATCAACTAATGTTGATAGCTCTAATAACAAGTGCAGATTTTTAGTAGTTTTTACCCTTTTTTTAATGTAAAAAATGCATAAAATTTCCACAGCAGAGAAACTTTTTTTAGATTTTTTTTTTTGTCCTTAGGTTTGAAACTTGAAATCATGTGGGGTTTATTTATCATCCAGAAGAAAACGTACCTGTCCTTTTTTTCTTTTACAAAATGTTATGTTTCTCTGTATTTCAAAACCTAAAAATAGAAATAAAACCGTGTTTTGTTTTGTTTTTTCTAAAATGGCTACAAAATTCCTAGTAGATATGTGTTTTTTTCTGAATTAGTTTTGCTTCAGCTCATTGGTTTCTGTTATGGTGTTGGTAGGGATTGTTCTCAATGCTGCATTCACATCTTCAATGAGACTTTCTGATGGTACTTCACTCAGCCGTTGTAAATGACGTCAGGTTTGCCTGGTGTTCATTCGGGCCACGATTCTATCTCTCAAATCAGTTGCTGCCTCGTTCAGCTTTAATGGTTCGTTCATTATTGTGGCTGCATACCCAGTCTCTGGACTTGGAGTTGAAGTTAACTCCCCTCTGACCTGGCTTGACAGCCGTGACCTTTTTAAGTTGTACATCCATATCTTTAAGTCTCCATTTTTGGATGATGTTTTAACCAGTTTGTGTTTTGACTACTGTGACCTAAATGAAATTGGGTTTGAATGACTTCAGTCGGAGGCTTCCTCAAATTTGTTGTGATACAGACTGCTACAGGAGATCTTTCTTGCCCATATCAACAACTCTTTAATTAAACGAGATACGATAAAACAAATTTTCCCTTTTTGGATCAGTAAAGTACTTTTGAATTAGAATTTTATATTCTTAGAGACTAAAACAGTGTTTTGTAGTTACTTAAGGGTCTTTGGGAGACTTTCTACTCCCAAAATTTTCCATGTATCTATGTTGCTTTCTTGGACACCACCTTCACATTTCATTAAAAAAAAAATCACATAATAAAAAAACGCATCTCATGTGTCCATAAATCTGACCTTTTAACATGAATGGAAATAGGAGATACATCAGACGTTCACCGGCAACAAGAACAAGTACAGAGGATGACAAAGAAACAAGAATGCTGCTTAGGGTTGTGTTATGTGTACTCCTGTGACAGAACGGTCAGTTCAATGCACATTCATAAGAGAGCCTCGGGGGAGCATAACTCAAAAATGTCAACATATTTGCAACAGTACACAGATTACGTGCTCTCATGATGTGACAATGATGCCTTTGTTGCTTCTCAGAAATTGTAAGTACATCATTTTGCTGTTTGGACGCCTCATTTTTTAAAAAAGGAACAACTTGTATGGGGGAAAAAGCAATGAATAGTAGAGTTTTATATGTTTTTCGCCCCATGTTCGGGATTAATGGTCTTATTAAAGTACATTTTGCTCATGTATCATTTCTTACTTTTGCATCGTTACAGATCGTATTCCTCTTTCTTTCTGCTTCGCTTGTACAGGGTCACATTAAGCAAAAGGTATTGAATTTTTTACATTTGAAAAAAACCCAAAAACAATAGGGATTCAAACAACTATTGACTGTAGGTAGAGCTTGATGTCCTGTGAGTCATAGCTGAAAATCTATCCAACACCTCAAGTAGCACCAGTAACATAGAAGAAGCTCTCAATTTCAAAACATTATATCACGACGCATGTTCTGCATTGTAAAGGTAAGCCAATCCCGAGAGTAGGCCCAAAATTTGATCATCTGTGACCCCGATGTTTCCTTTTTACCCAACCTCAGCATTTGTTCTTATGTGAATTGGGAGGGAGCATGTTTCCTGCACTTAAAGTTCTGTGAAACTTTTGTAATCTACTTTCAGTGTGTATAATAAAATAAATAGTAATAATATTTTTAAATAGTCCACTCCAGACCTAAATTCAACTGAAAATCCATGTGAAAAACTCAAAAATGGATCTTCACCATTTAACAAGATTGAGTTTGAGCTATTTTGGAAAGATGATTGGGAATAGTTTTAGTCTCCAGGGTTGGTAGAGAGACATACACCAAAGGAATTGTAGCTGTTATTCCATACAGAAGTGGTTCTTGGTTTTGAAGTGGTTTTGTGAAAATAAGTGAAAATGATGTAAGTTTTTCATTCCACTTACTAACATGCACTACTTTGTTTTGGACTGTCTCATAAAGTCTTCGTAAAATCCAATAAAGTTTGAGATTGTAACTTGGCAAATGTGGAAACGTTCAAAGGGTGTGAATACGTTTGTGTGACATATTTTCAAACATCAAATGAGCTAAAAATACTCTTCCATTTGTTTTTTTTTGTTTTTTTTTTTCATTTGCGCTCTTCAGCCCAGAAGCTGCACATGGGACTTACTTACTCATACTCCCAAACACAAGGCCACGTTGATGTGTCATTGACTACAACAGAACAAAGGGTGAGGGTTCTGGACTGGCCATCTCTGACCTCACTGAGCCACTCTGGAGAAGAGAACTCTAACATGCAGGCCATTCAAGACAACCCAGGAATTTACAGAAACTGGAGGCTTTTTGCCAAGAAAAACAGACAACTTTACCGTCAGAGAAAATGAAGAGCCTCATCCACAACTACCACAAAGGACTCCAAGCTGATGTTCAGGGGGGCAGTACACAATATTAAACTGGGGTAGGTGAAGTTTTGATCAGGGTTTGGAAAGTTTATGGTGTAAACATGATTTAAAAGGAGAAAGCACAGATTATAGACAATACGTGGCATCACCAAATAACTATGTGTAGAAGAAAGATTTTGTGTTATCCTTCATGTTCTCGGAAAAATGACCTAAACAAAAGTCTAAATTGCGTCAAGGTTTGTAATTTATATTTATCGCTCCCTGTTTTGTTTCCTATTGATTGCGTGTTAGATATTCAATCATTTCCCTTTTTTTAAGTCTAGCAGCAGGTTTGCTGATCACTATTTTTCAACAGTTCATTATTTAACTAAATCCCCAAGCAGGATAATCATCTATCCATTTAGTGAATCTCTTTGACCTTTGAAATCACCTTGTTCTTCTCCCAAGTGGTCAGATAGCTGGAGGCCATATGTACAGTAAATTATTTTTGTTTACTGATTCAATACTCTACTTCCTATTGCTCTTCTGCAGACACCTGCTATCGCCTGAAGATACTTAACCTACAAAATAAAGAACGGTTCCTGTTCAATAAATATGTTAATCTCTGTGGGTGGTCCTCTTGTTTTTCATGTTTCAAATGAACTTCTTTTAGTATTTAAGTATTGTTTGGCATGAATATAACTTTTTCTTCTCGTGTATAATGAATGAGCTTCCATAGTTTGAGTTGGTGTATCATATTAAATCCCATTACAATACAGAAGTTTTTAGATGTAGCTTGTAGATGTAGTTGGACAAAAAAAAATGCAACACTATAAACTGGATAATAAATAATTTTTCTACCCAGTGTAAATAGAATATAATCTAAAAACGTTCAGGTTTAGTGTTAAAAAAAAAAGTTACACACCGAGGAAAACATAATACTCTGAAACGTATGTGAATGAACAAGAAGTCTGTGGCTGCTACTGGATCTTTCCTTTTTCAATATTGCTAGTCATTTCTAGAAACCTCCATTATTCGAAACAATTTGCTTCCTTGTAGCGTCTGGTGTGTAAACCTCTCTAATTGGTCGTTTTTTTAGGAGGTGGGAAGTATGACTGCAGATGATTGGCCAGCTTGACTCCTCCTGTGTTCCAGAGAATTCCGCGTGCCAGTGTTTATGAGCAGGCGCGGCCCCTGCTGCAGCAGCAAGCACACGCGCGGAAAAGCAGATCACCAAGACAACCGGAGGAATCACAACTGTTCTCATCCAGATTTACTGAACGGAGAAGTTCATCAAGAGTATCGGTTACAAACCGCTGTAATTCTAGAAGAAGCAAGTCTGCTGATTCAACGAAGGTATTTAAGTTTTTTTCTAGTCTTATTAATGTTTATTTGTATATTTTTTTTAAGTAGTGAGGGGAAAAAAACGTGAAATAGTAGATTTTGGGGCTTTAACGTTCGAGCAACGTTTCAAACAAACGACTGTTTTACATGTTTTACTGTTCCCCGTTTTTACATTGTCATTTCTTGCGTTACAAACGTCCAAGTTACTTTTTGGGCATAATTAAAGTCCCCCAGCAACATGTCAGAAATGATGCTGTTGCATTTTATCTGTACTTATTCACATCGGTTGACTCCAACAGTTTTGGGGTCCTTGAACTCCTCTTCTAGACGCTTGTCTTTAATATTCTTTAACGTATAGGTCGTATATAAGGTAAAGGGAAAGTTCCAGAAAGTTCCGAGCACTTTCTGGAACTTTCTGGCCGCCCCCAGCTCTGACTTAACCTGCTTCGGATAATTTGGGGTGCAGGAACCTGCAGATTTTTAAGGAAGCATTAGGGTACCCCTTGCTGCCAAACCCAATCATAACCATGATAAGCTGGATCAACATCAGGTTTTAAATGGTAAAATCTTTGTATGGTCTATTCCAAATTTTTGTCGGCTCAAACAAACGATTTGCTCAATCTTTATATTTTAAAGGTCTGAAGCAAGTAGTGATGATCAAATCACTTTTAATTCGATTTATTTACCTAAAAGTAAATGAAATTGTGTTTACACTTGTTTGTGTTTTGATGTTAAGATGCTTAGGTTTTTGACAATGCAATTTACTGAGGATTCAGATTTTCTAAGAAACATGAACTTGTATGAGAGCAACTTTACTTTTTATGCCTTAACAAATAATGCTCTTTCTTTACAGACAAGAAAACTCAAGCTGAACACAAGCAGCATGGTGACAGCAGAGCTACTGAAACAAATGGCACAGATACAGTTAATCTCATTGCAGCCTGGTGTAGAAAAAAAATAGAGGTTGTAGCTCATTCATAGCCTGACATTTTACAATTCATGTTCCCATTTATAGCGAACTGTTTAGGGCTTTGCTACCATGTGGTCATCAGGTCTATTTTAGGTTCTGGAAGTTCCTTCATTCTGTAAATTAAATTAAATTAGCTTCTAATAAATCAGGAGCGAGACTACTCCACTCAACTCTTGAAACAATTTGATATTTAACTTTATATGTGTTCAGTCTATGACCCAAACACTTAAAATACTCTTGGTTATTTGTAGTGATCATGTAGTGAAGTTACAGCTTGCTTTTCATCCTATTACTCTTGGTGTTCTGGGTCTCACTTAAACCCTAGAAAACCTTTTTTTTTTTTTGTCAGTTAGGATGTAGTGAACGTTGTTCCTGGAAGAGATCCGTGTTGTCACAATAAAGGCCTGTTGTTAGGCTTCTGACTGACTAATAGCCTTTTAACAGGTGCTCTGGATTTTTCCCCTTCCCTCATGCATGATGTGCTCAGAGTCTGTTAATAGCTTTGTTGCTCCATACACTTCATCACAACTCTTTGCAGGGACTTAAACAGATCCGGGATCATCTGTGATATGCTGCTACTGTCTGTTTAATGATTAATAATGACTCTTTTAGAGACCATGTCCAAGGGACCAGCTGTAGGCATTGACCTGGGAACTACCTACTCTTGTGTGGGAGTGTTTCAACACGGGAAAGTTGAGATCATTGCTAATGACCAGGGAAACAGGACCACGCCCAGTTATGTGGCCTTTACTGACACAGAGAGGCTGATTGGAGATGCAGCCAAGAACCAGGTGGCCCTCAACCCCAACAACACCGTTTTTGGTACGACTTTTGCTCTTTTTTAAAGAGGAAAAAAAAAAAGTATGAATACTGACCTGATTGGAGAGATAGAAACAAAGCTCACTGATGGTTTCTCTGCTGTTTCCTCAGATGCAAAGCGGCTTATTGGGCGTCGTTTTGACGATAGCGTTGTCCAATCTGACATGAAACACTGGCCCTTCACCATCATCAATGATAGCTCGAGGCCCAAAGTGAAAGTGGAGTACAAAGGGGAGACGAAGACCTTCTACCCAGAGGAGATCTCCTCCATGGTGCTGCTGAAGATGAAGGAGATTGCTGAGGCATACCTTGGCAAGGTACACAAGTCTACTCAAACTTTTAGCTTGCCACTGTACAACTTTTGGCATATATTCATCATTGTAAAGTGTTTGAGATGCGTTTTATATTGCAAAGGGATAAACTTTGCATGTTTTGAGTCAGAATTCTTCCTTAGTATCTAAAAGACAAAAAGGATGCTGTAAAAACATAATGACAATATTCATCTTAAGAGTTTTACCTGATAAAATGTGTATATACACCTGTTTGAATTTGTACAAACAGGACAATTTAAAACTGCAATAAAGAACAAATCGATTTACAAAATATCTCGTTAAAATGTGAAAATATATTCTATCTTTTTTTCTTTTTTTTTGTTGGTTCAGACTATAACAAATGCCGTGGTGACTGTACCTGCCTACTTCAATGACTCTCAGCGTCAGGCCACCAAAGACGCCGGGACCATTTCTGGACTCAATGTTCTGCGTATCATTAACGAGCCAACGGCTGCTGCCATTGCTTACGGTTTGGACAAAAAGGTAAAGAAACAAAACAATTCTGAGCACTTCTTTGGAATTCACAGACAAATTCTTTCTTTGACTTTTGAATTTTCTCCACACATTTTTTTTTTCCTTAAGGGATTTAGACATAATTGAAATAGTTGCTTTTGTACACAGAAGAGCAAAATTGTGTCCCAATTATAGTTGTTCATCCTATGTCTTAAAGCTGCAGTAAGTAACTTTTATTAAAAAAAAATAAAAATAAATGTTGTTATTACATATTTGCCTTGTCACTATGTACTGACAGAAGAATATGAGACAGATAATCTGTGAGAAAGATCAAGCTTTTTCTGGCTCCCCCCAGTGGTCCTATTACCATCTGCAGAAATATATTGCTGTAAATTATGCTCATGTGCGTGCTGCTCACCCCTGTCTCCCACACAGTGCATGTCAAGATTGCTGTTTTACTTAAGCCTTGGTAATTGTGGAGAAACAACATAACATTTTCTCTCAGGTTTTAAGAACAGCAGTTATCAAACCACTGATAAAAAATAATAATCTGAACAAATCACAACTGCAGATTTACAGGCCGATCTCCAACTTTCCATTCATCAGCAAAATTACTGAAAAAGCTGCTTCTTTCAACAGTTAAATGTGGTGTTTGTCACTGGTTTCTCAATTGCTGACTATATTATTTTTAGGACTTCATATTCTTGTGTTTTTATGATGAAAATCACTTTGAACTACCTTAATGCTGAAACGTGCTAAACAAATAAACTTGACTGACTGATAAACGTAACAGGAAAACTGTCGTAGGCTCCGCTGTGTGGAAGGAGACGGTCATGTAAGGTGTGATGGTTAAAAATTCCAGGTTTTCTCAGGACTCCCTGCTGCAGCTTTAAAGCTCTCTGCTTATTTTTTTTTAATTTCTCTTTCATTTTCATTTAATGCATCAAAACACTTTGATGCACCTTTCTGAGTTTAGTAAATGTCAAAAGTTTCCAACAGATGCTTTGATACATACATGGATGATCTCGTAATCCCCTCTTTTCTTTTTTTTCCCCTAGATTCAAAACTACCAACAGTATCGAAGGTTGGTAAAGTGTTACAGACATTAGAATAACAAATAAAAATGTCTCTTTTCATTTAAGGTCGGATGCGAGAAAAACGTCCTCATCTTCGACCTGGGCGGCGGCACTTTCGACGTCTCCATCCTGACCATTGAGGACGGCATCTTTGAGGTGAAGGCCACGGCAGGCGACACCCACCTGGGCGGCGAGGACTTCGACAACCGCATGGTGAACCACTTCATCTCCGAGTTCAAGCGCAAGTACAAGAAGGACATCAGCGACAACAAGAGGGCGGTGCGTCGCCTGCGCACGGCCTGCGAGAGGGCCAAGCGCACGCTGTCTTCCAGCACGCAGGCCAGCATCGAGATCGACTCCCTGTACGAGGGCATCGACTTCTACACGTCCATCACCAGGGCGCGCTTTGAAGAGCTGAACGCCGACTTGTTCCGCGGAACGCTGGAGCCCGTGGAGAAGTCTCTCCGAGACGCCAAGATGGATAAAGCTCAGATCCATGAGATCGTCTTGGTGGGAGGCTCGACCCGCATCCCAAAGATCCAGAAGCTCCTGCAGGACTTCTTTAACGGGAAGGAACTCAACAAGAGCATTAACCCTGATGAGGCGGTGGCGTACGGTGCAGGTATGTTTACTATTTATCTTTTAAATGACGCCGTAATTTCAAGACCAAACCTCTAAACGTTTGTTTCGCAGCTGTCCAGGCGGCCATCTTGTGCGGAGACAAATCCGAGAATGTTCAGGACCTGCTGCTATTGGACGTCACGCCCTTGTCTCTGGGCATCGAGACGGCAGGCGGAGTCATGACCGTGCTGATCAAGAGGAACACCACCATCCCCACCAAGCAGACCCAGACCTTCACAACTTACTCCGACAACCAGCCTGGCGTGCTCATTCAGGCGAGGCAGTCGTCTGTTTCCGTTCGTCTTCCGAAAGATGAAACGAGTGCCAGTTGAGTTGACCTTAGCTGTTGTCTTCATAGGTGTTTGAGGGGGAAAGGGCCATGACCAAAGATAACAACCTGCTCGGGAAATTTGAGCTGACGGGAATACCGCCAGCTCCTCGGGGGATCCCTCAGATTGAGGTGACGTTCGATATCGACGCTAACGGCATCATGAACGTCTCCGCCGTCGACAAGAGCACCGGGAAGGAGAACAAAATCACCATCACAAACGACAAAGGTAACAAAACTCTTTTAAATTTATTGGAAAGCTAACCCCAGCCGTCAGTTTTTATCATGACCCATTTTGTTTCTCCCTTCCTTACTGTCCAAGGCCGCTTGAGCAAAGAGGATATCGAGCGCATGGTTCACGAAGCGGAGACATACAGGGCTGAAGACGACTCGCAGCGAGAAAAGGTGGCGGCCAAGAACAGCCTGGAGTCCTACACCTTCAACATGAGGTCCACCATAGAGGACGAGAAGCTGAAGGACAAGATCAGCGAGTTGGACAAGAAGAAGATCCTGGACAAATGCAACGAGGTCATCAGCTGGCTCGACAAAAATCAGGTTCGAGTTTGAGAGAAGTAGTTTCAGGGTTTCCCCCATGAGAATAGTTTAACTGGCCAACCTAAAAAGCAATGAGTTATAATTGCAGTTTATTCATTCGTATTTGTGAACAAACAGAGCTCAAACTCAAAGATTAAACTCACAGCATCAGATTGTAGCTATGGTAACAAAATAATCTAACTGTTAAGATTGTTTTTTGAACTTTCACAATGTAAACTTGCCAGCTCCAAAAGATCTTGCATATTAAACAATTTAAAATATTTTAGGAATATAAAATGTATGAATGCTAAAATCATTAAATCAAATTTAGCAGCATTGATCATCTCAATAAGCAAATGTTACATTTATGTATCTGTGGTCTGTGTTAAAATATTAGCATTTATAGTAGTTGAAAATGCTCTCAACATTGTAATAGTATAGTTTATATCAGTGATATCTGGGACAATTTATCATCCATTAAAATTTGTTATCGTAACAGCCTTAAGTGTTCAATTAAATTTATGTCTGCTAATAAGAGGCATAAAGCTGCAGTGGGAGTCTGTGTTTACTGGATCAATATCCGATCAACGTGAAAAACCATTTTCTGGTCACAGCCCCGCTGGAATATTTCTCCATCTTACTTTCAAGTCTATTTCTAATCAATATTGATCACCAGCTTAATTCTCTTCTGGTTCCTTGTTGCACAACAGCCCGACTCAGATCCTCCATGTTCCCATCCGTCCGTATATGTCAATATGTTTTTCTGCTGGTGATTATACCTATTCCCGTCGTATTGTAAAAAAAAATCAATCCAAATATGGTTCCCATTTTCTGTTATTCAATAATCTAAAAGAGCGAAGATTGAGTTTGTTGGTCATTATCTCCGTCTGTCGACATAGCAACGTCCATGCAGACGGGACAGCTGTGCACACAAATTAAATTGTTTCAAGTGGGTGAAAATAATTCTCTCTGCAGTTTTATACACACATCTGTTGAATTTTATGTTGCATATTTCCCACAGTGGAAAAAAAGTTATTTTAGCAAAAGGCTTAATTTAAGAATTACTTAATTGAAAATATCCAGGCACTTCTCTGCTTTATTTTTACCCAGAAAATAGTAGAATATCAGATTTTACATTGTTTATGTTTTCTTTTTTCTTTTTTTTTTAGACTGCAGAGAAAGAGGAGTTTGAGCACCAGCAGAAGGAGCTTGAGAAGTTGTGCAACCCGATTATGACCAAGCTGTACCAGAGTGAAGGACAGATGCCCAGAGCTGGTGCGACCGGAACAGGAGGGGCCTCGGGCCCCACCATAGAGGAGGTCGACTAAACTGCACTGCAGCCTCAACAGACGTTCTTTCTTTATGTTCGATGTCACAGACGGCCTTATTTATATTTCCATTGCATGTTCTGAAGAGTAAACAAGTAATTACTGTCCTCTGGACATTATTTTTCCTTTTTTTTTAAACTCTCTGCGAGTTTCTAAGTTAAAATGGTTAATGTTTATATTGCCTCAAAGTATTTCGGTTGGTTACTTTGAGATGGAGTTGTACCTGTTGCACAGTTCTTCACCAAAAGAAGAATAAATAAATAAATAAATCAATAACTTAACTTTGGACTCATTTTACTTCTTGCAAGTGTTCCGGTCTCTATAAAATGAACAACTTTCTAGTATTTTCAATAACTAGTATAAGTGGAATTTCTGTGACATTGTAACTTAAAAGTTGGTCTATTATGCTTCCCTTGAAACAAGTTAAAAGGAACAAAAGCAACTCAGAGTTTCCACTCGCTCTTTCTACAAATCAAAATGGCTCCATGTTTTGATGTTACCGCCTCGCATCTGAAGACGCAATACTGCAAATTTCAAAGAGACTAAATCATTATAACTAGAACGGCATGATAAGTTTCAACAGTTCAGTAGAAATTGCACAAAAAAATGCATCTTTTTAGTGCAGCTCACAGTAGATTTTAACCACTACAAAGTCATTGGTGTTCAGTGGCAGTTAGAAACATTTAACGGTTATTTTTCATAATAATCAAATGAAATATTCAACCCAAAGGAAGCATATGTAGCGCAAATGAAAGTGGTTCGAAGGTGAATCCTTGAGGAACACCGTCAGTTGCGGGCCTTGTAGAGGAAAATGGTTCCACCAGTTTAATAGACAAAGATTGTACAGACAAATGGAAGGAAAGCACTAAAAATCCCAACCTGATCAAACACATTTAAGAAGCTGTCGTAAAATTAAGCAAAATTAAAAGAAATGGCCGTTTTAATGGTCATGTATAATCGGTGAATCAAACTGATTTGATTAGACTCCAATGGTTGAGAAATTAGCACTGCAATTCATTTTCCGTACTGGTCCTGAGATCCTTCAGTCGCGATCCAGCTGGGAAGCAATGAAATGATCAGTGCAAACATTAAAAAATGAGACAAACTGAACACTTTTTCTCTTTTATTTTTGCTTATCGTTGAATGTGACGAGTTACAGGAAGTCGTTGAGAAGATTCACATCGACACTGGTTCGTTTCGGCCATGTGGTCTCGCTTGCAGACTCTGAAGCGCTTCAGCGTGAGTTGGAGTTCCTTGGGCATTCGTGCATCCGGTAGGCACACATGTAGAAGATACCTAAAAGGAACGCTCGATTAAAACGAGTGAAACGTATTCATGCGTGTACAAAAATGTTAAGGCTTGCACCTGAGAAAAAGGTGAGCACCACCGCCACCCAGCCCATAATGTAGGACCAGGAGAACCGCCAGCTGCCATAGCGTTTCCCGTAGTAGTTGACCGTCACCCCCGTGTAGACGGCCATGGCCAGCAGCACGAAGAAGCCTGCACGACGGATTTTCAGCAGCTACCAGTTTCAGTTCGGCACAAACGGAGAGAACGAGAGCAGCGTGTGGTTGTTGGCGAGTCACTTACAGGAGATGAAGAAGAGGATCCCGGCTGCAAACGTCTTGTCAAACCCGTCGAAGGAAGAGTAGTGGATGAAGGCCATGATGCCGATCACGATGCCGATGAAACAAGCCAGCAGGGAGAGAATCATGAAGGCCCGAGTGGCGTCCCAGTACGCTGTGGGATGAGAGAGACGTTTCTGGGGAAAGTGGACAGAGTTTCGTGTTTTCGGCTACGTGACAGGAAAGCTTTACGTGCTTCTCGGGTTCAAAAGGTCGCCGGGGGAAAGAGGAAGCGGCCAGTGGTGTAGGTGAAAAATGTTTAAAACAGACTAGTATGAAAAGCTTAGTTTCATTGATATCATTTTATCTGCTACATCACCTTGAACTGAATGTTCTATTTTATTGTTCCTTGTAACACTGAAATTTTATTTCACAGTGTAATCCATGATGACCTGTGAGCTGCTGATCTGTCCAGGGTTCTGTATTCACTGTGCTTTTTGTGTCTGCTTTTCATTTGACTTATTGCTTGAAAGTCTATTTTTATTTTGTCTTTATTGTTCACAAAGTTGTTTTTTGTTCCCTAATTAACTTTGTTTCACAATGTTATGATTGCAGGTACACCTGATGTCAGAAAACTGCTTTTTTATTTTCAGTCTTTTGATGTCATTATTAGGGCTGAAGCCTTTAATCAGGAACGATCGACTGTTGAAACAATCGCCAACTAATTAAGTAATCGATTAATCATTAACTGGAGGATACAGACTCGAAAACAGGCCATTTGCTGAAAGAATAGCAATAATTAAGTCAAAACTGTATTAAAAACATATGCATTTTGAATTTAAGATAAAAAAGAAACACCTTTGTAAACATGTTCTACACAGAACTCCTGAAGTGTCATAGAATATAGTACTATATCCTTTAAGCATCTTTTGCTATGTAGTTATTAATCAGTTAATAAAAAAAATAGTCGATTAATCTACAAATGATTAAGCGTGCACAAACTAAAGGACTGCTATATTATTGAATTTCAGCCAAAAGAAGTTTATTTTTTATTTTAAAATGCTTTTTTTTTTTTTTTACAGTAACTGAATTATTTATTTATTTAAATATTTTTAATGCATTGCAAATACTGTATAAAAAAGTGGTTACATAAAAAAATCAGCAACAGTTTTTTAAAAATCTGATTAATCGATCAACTGTCCGAATGACCATCTGACTAATCTATTACTAAAATAATCGTTAGTTACAGTCCTAATTATTGTTATTCTTGAATAATAAGCTTATGGACATGCGGATGACTGTCGGTTCTATCGGTTTGACAAGTTAACGTAGCAATTAACCAGAAGAAACTTGGTCCACCGATTTTACTGGAACATCTTTCTGAAACAAAGATGCCTTGGACTTTCACTGCTCACCGGAAAGCAAACAAACCTGAGTCAGACACTAAACACACAACGACCTCCGGCCAGCGTGGAGCGAGTCTCACCGATGCTGTCAGTGTGCGTCATGCACTTCCCAGGCACACAGTACCGCCACAGGCCCTGGTGCATGTAGTTACTGGAGTGGCGGTACTGCATCCAGTAGTCGGTTGCTGTAGAAACGATGAGGAGTATGTTCCCGACTCCGGCACAGAACAACCCGCCTCCCATGAAGCTGTACATCTTGCCAAAATACACTGAGAGAGAGAAGAAGAAGAAGAAATAAAAAAGGGCAGGTCAGGGCTTGAGACGGATCCGGATGGCGCTGCTTCACCGATTCCGGCGAGCGTTCGGTGTGACAACTCAGAAGAAACCGGGAGAAGATGCATGAGGGGGGAAATAATTCCAGAAGCATCAGCCCTGACTCCACATGAAGGAGCAGCCCGGTTTGATCTAATACCTCGTTGACCTTTGACACCATCAGAGTGATGTTAAACATGTTTGACTCTGAATAAATCAGGAGGCTTTTCAGGAATACCAAACAGGAAGGCAAGATGAGCCAGAGAATATTCTTCTTGCTTAGATTCAGTGGAGCATCCATAAAAACATGACATCTTCTTGGAATATTTTATGCAAAGTGGACCTTTCCAGCATTTTTATCCCAAAAAAATAAAACATCACACTTCAATTCAAAACGTACATTAGAAAATAACTTTCAAATGCAGATTTGGAAAGGACTCGACCGTGTACCTTTGCGTTTATTTTTTTGTCCTTTTCCTCGGAAACAGTTGAGGGAATCCAATATTCCAGGTTGTCACAGCGCAGAGCAGCCCGGGATGGCAGGAAAAGTTTTGTTTGCGCGCAGGAAAACCGAGCGAACAAACGGGTCGGTGGGACAATGGGGGCGCCGGGGCGCCGCGACCAATCACAGCGGGATGAGCTCTGTGTTTGAGGGGGAATCTGCTGAAAATACAAAAACTCCCAAAGCGCCCCAGTTAATACTGATGACGGGGGGCTTTTCATTCAAACCCCACACAGTAAACCCATGACCTGCAACAGGCCCTGGGCAGAGACAAAACCCGGAGCAGTACAGCAGAGTTAGGTCGATTTTTTATTTTATTTTTTAAATATGTTTGCAAATCCAATTATTTGTCTGCGCCAGTCCACCCGGGCACCGTCCAGATTATTATTATTAATTGAAACTGCGCAATTTGCATAAATTCCAGTCCATAATTTCTTCCCTCGGACATTAAGGTTTAAATGGTTGAATGCATTAGAGGAAGTGGACTGTTCCTGTTCGTTTTCTCTTCGACTCTTAATGAAAACCGAAAGACAAATTGCTGCTATCTTTGATTTATTAGGCGTTAAGAGCTGCGTTCTGGAGAAGCCTCCCTTTAATTGGCACTCAGCCCGTCCCGGAGAAATGAAATGCGTTTAATTGCAGATGAAAAATGGCTCAGACATTTATAAATAATATATATATAAAAAAAACGTATATAATTATGACCAACATTGAATGCGAATGACTTGGCGGAATAGTGAGGGGAGTAAAAGGGAAGATGGTTTGGGGCTTTTTGTTCAGATTTATTCTTGTTGTACAATTTAAAAAACAAACAAACAAAAAACCTGAAAATATTCTATTTGTTTTTCCAATAGTCTAAGCGTCTGCATTATCATGCTGATGCACAAATTTGGTGCACAGATTTACATCTGTGTTCACATTTCTGAAACTTTCTCACATTTATTTCTCCATGTGCAAATAGAAATATTTTATTGCACATATGCATGAAAGTACAAGTTGAGTCACATTTGGTCACATTCACTTTCACATGTTTGTTTTTTCTCCTGTTTGGCTTGGAATCAGCAAAAAGTACAATAAGTCATACATTTATTTTCTACTTATGGATTCAGAACTATTTCTTTTTCTTCTTTTTTTTTACTGGAGACTGCACTTTGACTTTTTTTTTTAAACCCACAAAGTTTAGAAACTATGCAATATGTTCTCTTCACAATTATCTTGTGATTTGTGCTGATGTGTGACGTGAAAACAAGCTGTGGGAGAGAAATAAACTGCTGTTATTAGGCGTATTGAACGCACCATAATGGAGGTTCTGTAGCTTTGGCCTGCACTGATTTAACTATGGTTGCCAGGGCAACACTGTAAAGCAATAGCTTTGAAGCAAATAGTCGAGTTCTGAGTTTCCTTTAGTTTTTTTTTCTATCTACACAAAGAGACCACCTTCAAAATAAAATAAAAGTCCACACGTCACCACTAGGTGGCGCTCTCCAGTTACTTTTCGATGCTGCTCACTCTGCTGAACGTTCACCTGCTTAGAGATTGCACACATATGAAAATGACATTGCTTGAACTTCCAAGGTTTTCATGCTAAAATAACACGACACATTTAATTGTCAGAACACAGTGTGTGTGTTTACCGTACAGCATAATGAAGACGGATCGTCTATCGGATCTGATTGAGCTCCATTTCATACTTGGGTTGAGCCCTGGAGAGATTTCGCTGTGATTGAGCAGCGATGATGGTATTGTGATAATCGTGCCTATAACCTGAGAAGGAACTTAAAATGCATGCATGGTATGTGACGCCTCGTGGATTTATTTTATCTCTCAGTTTTTACAAATCATAACTCAGACTGAAAAGCTCTACTTTGTCTCGTCGTTCCAGAATGTTTTCCCCTGGAGTCCTGGGGACCGTCGAGATGTTTTGTGGGTAAACGTGAGACTTGCTGTCTTCTTTTCCACCAGGTTGAACACTGAGGCGAGCGTGACCTGGAATGCTTCACTTGTTGTTCTGAGTTTTGCTAAATTAATCATCGATGTAATTTTATGAGGAAAGGTTTACGGCTGTTGGTGTTTCCTCTGTTTTTCACGTCTTGCTGCTCTTACTGTGCTTCAGAAGTCAAACTGACTGATAGTTGTCATTGATTTTGTTTCTCGTGTGTGTGTGTGGGGGGGGGGGTTTGTTTTGCTTTTTGAAATCTTTTAACCTACTTCGTGCTGTCAGACAGCTTCTATGAGGTAAGTTACTTTTTGGTAGAGCAATGTCAAGGGGGTTCCACTGTTTTTCTTTTCATTTTTTAATGAATGTACGTTTTGCAAACGTTGTACTTTATATGAAGCTCTCAGGCTCACATCAGGTGAGTTGTACAAACATTTTGGGATTTTATGAATAAAAATAATACTACAATATGAAGTTATAGTAAAGTTTTTTGGGGTATCAGCATTGAACTACCTGTGTAGAGGCCACATTAAACCTACTGTGCATCAGTTCTCCTGTATAAGACTATTTAATGTTAAGATCATAACCCAACCACAGAAGTCCCACATGCCTAAAAGCACAGGATTGCACCACCAGCCTGAATCATGTGACCTGTTCAAATTGCAGTGGATTACCGTCATCCTCCTGGCCTGGTGGGACCCAGATGGTGTTAGCTTAAGACGACGGAGTCCAACATGTTTTCCACACCGTCTCCCTGCTGCAATGCTGCAGCTGGTTCTTCAGCTAATAAGATCTGCACATGGAAGGTTCACCCAGTGGATGACAGAGCTGACATAGGAGGGGGAGAGAGGAGGAAGCCTTTCATATCCCAGCGCTGTCACGTTTCAGGGGCTGTACTCCGAGATGAAGGCTTCCTGCTCTCATTAAGCCACGTTCAGCCTCACAATGCTGCAATCTGAGGAAGGAAGGCATCAACTCGTGCACACTTTCTCGTAGAAGAGGCGTTTTTTAAATTTAGTTTTTTCCTCGGAGCATGATACGACTTGCCAGGAGTTCATTCAGTCTTCGGGGTCATTTGGCTCCGGTTGAAACACTTGAGCTCATGTCTTTCTTTTGCACTACAAGGCCTCTCTGAATAACAAAGTTATTTCGTTGCACCTCAGAAGAGGTTTGCAATTGTTACATGAGATTCATTTTGGAGCAAACAGTTCCACGTAAACTTGTTTGGGTCTTGCAGAAGTGTTTATATCACTTTGAATTATTATTATTTTTTTTAATTTCTCAAATTAAAACTGCAGACTTCAGTGAATTTAAAATGGTTCAGTTTGACATGTCTCTACCAAACACACACACGACTGGAAAGTGGAAGGCAAATCAAAGATGGCTTTCGACAATAGAAATAAAACATCAACCTGAGATGTGTGTTTTTATTCGGTCGCCTTTAAAGTCCGAGTGGTCTTCAACCTGTGGCTCCGGAGCCGCAAGTGGCTCCTTTGGACCTTCCAAGTAGCTCTTAATTACTAGCTAAAAATGAAAACATACAAAAAAAAATGCACACAGGTACTCTATCCTTACACTTAAGGTTTTCCATTGAAATTTTACATTAAATATCCACAACACAAAGACACTATTATGTAGCAGTAATATTTATTTTTGATCTATTTCTCTTGGCATTGGGCTGAAAACTATGTGGAAAATATCAACATCTCATAGGAGCACAATGTATCTATTCTCTTTTCTTTATCTTAACTCTTAAAAATACAAGTTAGATGGTTGTTCTCTAAAATTTCCACATTTCCTGTAGTAGATGTTTATCAAAAGTGAGTAACTTGCCCTATTTCAAAGGATCATGGGACACTGGCAGCTCTTTGGATTGCAAGGCTTGCAGACTCCTGCCCCCAAAATTCATCTGATAAGTCAAGAGAGTCAACCTGTGTACTATTTAATCTTAGTAAAAGTATATTTGTTCTGTGAATATCCAGGAATTGAGGTAGATTAAACAGCTGACGATAGAATCAGCGTGTGGAACAAACCAGTTGGCACCAAACAGGTACGGTTGTTTTCCGAGGAAGGTTTTCCAAACTTCCTGGAGCGACCAGGGCCTTCCTGTCCCGTTTGTTTGTGGAAACTTCTCTGTGTCCACCAAGCGGAGTTCGGTTCCTCCGATGTCTAGAGATCTCTGCTTACAGATCAAAGGTAAGAGACGCCAAGATCCTGGGTGTTTTCACAGACACTAAATCCTCCAGTGACACTTTCCCTCCCTTTGCATAGATGAAAGCATCATCATATATCAGTGCCTCTGCTTTCTGCATAATTAAACTCTTCAATGTGCAACCATGTTTGTAATGAGGTTCAGGCAATATATTGTAACCCTGCTATGAAACATGTGCATCCTATTGCTGACAGTCTGCTCACGTCCCCACATTAATATTCTCAGTCACATGAAAACGGATCTTAATTGTTTTATTTATCTGGATCACACCGACGCACCAGATCACTATCAGCAACCAGGGCGTCAATCACAGCTTTTATTAAAAACATATTACATTTTTGGCCAGTTACATGTTTTCCCTTAAAGATCCTGAGCAAATGCTCCTAAGCTTACCAGTCACTTCTTACATGAACGCTAATACGTAATCAATAATCAGAATAAGTAACTCTTTCTCTTTCAATAAGAGACAGAGTTACTCAATTTCACAGTCAAAGTCTCAAATTGAGTAAAGTTCAACAGCATGTAAATGATAAAAACAATAACATAACACAAAAAAATTTTCTCCCAGTTTTTGTTTTGCGTATTTGCCGATGTTAAGCTGGTGCTTTTTAAAACTTTGTGTTATTTTTGTGTCTTGTGTTTTATTCTTCCACCAAACATTCCACAGATCCTGTCCGGTTAAAAATCAGGCTGGGAAATTCCAGATTCCTCAGCGTGAAACACAAGGCACATTTTAGTGTGACTCGCAAATATATTCACTCTGCTGAACGTCCACCTGTTTAGAGATTGCACAAATATAAAAATGACATTGTTTGAACCTCAAAGGTTTTCATGCTTAAACAACATGACACACAAAAAAAATAAATTCTCTCATTATGAACACCACCAGCTCATGGAATAGAACAACACAAGGTGGTGGCACAATTGTGAATCTGAAGTAAAGACATATTTTGTTCCAACGTTATTTTCCAAATAAAATGTGTCATTTGTATTTTCAGCCACAGATTGTAAAGTTAACTTAGGTCTGGACTTTGAGTAGGCCATTCTGTTTTGTGTATTTTGATCCATTGTTGTTCTGTCTTCACATTGAAGGTTCTTGCTGCTGGAAGTTGAACCTCTGCCGTTTCTCAGGGCTTTTTTCGTTGACAGGTTTTCTCCCAGGACCGTCCAGTATTCAGCTCCGTCTTACTAACATCTACGACCAGCTTTCCTCTTTGTACTCAGGTTTAACAGCCTCACAGCCTGATGCGGTTGATCCTTTGTTTCTTTTTGAGGAGGATGTGTTCAGGGTGAGGAGCAGTGTCGGTTTTCTGCCACACAGCTTTTTGTATGTAGGCCAAAAGTTTAAATGTTTTCATCTGATAAGGGCGGATTGTTTCCCTTCGCAGCAAAATGCGAGGCTTTCTTTCCTGCCTCTTTTTCTAAAAAGAAAAGTGTAAATCTAATAGTTGTCCTGTCAACATTAGTCACTCTACTGATCATTGGATTTTCTCAGAACCTAGAAGTGACCTCCTGGCTGCTTCTTTTTTTGTCTCTTTCTTTTCTAAATGTCTCTTGTCTGACAATGTAGCACGTTTGTCGGAGTGCTAATGGAGACGCCCAACAGTTTTAAAGAGAGGGAAAAAAAGAAAGAAAGAAAGAAAGAACGAGAGGTGGCAAACAGCTAAAAGGGAAAGATGAAAATAAAAATAGAGGGGAGAAAAAAGGATGAAGGGAATACAAGAAGTTTAGTTATAAACCTGAAAAAAGAGAGAAAAAATTACACAGTAACTGATGAGAAACAGATGCTTTCATAACAGCGTGGCTGAAAAGCATCATGCTATGAACACGTGATGTGTTCAGTGGTAACCAACGCCCAAGATAGAGTGTATGCATAAACACCTGAATTCAAAGACCGGTGTGTGTGTGTGTGTGTGTACTTTTATACCAGATACACAGAACCACTTTCACCATGTTCATCTTCTCCTGATTTTGTTTTTGGTGCATCTTCTGTTCTCTACTAGTCAGGTTTAGAAGAGTGGAGTGAATTAAGTTTTAGTTAAGGTTAGAGTTAGGAATAGACTAGCAAAGATGAGGAAAAATGTCAGGGTTATTCATAAATACAGTTACATAAATGAATGGAAGTTGACAGAAAGCCCTAATATGGGTACAAATACAAACTGTGTGTATGTGGAGTTTCTCCATGTAAGTTTTTGATGTTGGGTGTGAGGAGTCACTGACCCCAGGGCCTGAGACGGACATGGATCAGGAAACACAAATCACCCCGGCGGCCCCTCTTCAATATCCTGCAGTCTTAAGTTTTTCAATCTCACAAGACTCTCGAATGGATTCTGCTTCCGTTGCTTGTGCTATTTTCCTTCCACTGAACTTTCACTTAAAACGCTCGCTTATCGTCACCTTGCTGAAATAATGGACTAAGTCGTTTTTTGCCAGCAGTGATTTCGGGGAGAAAAAAAACAACAACCCAAAAAACAACTTTTAGCAACAAATGACTTAGCTCATTATTTTAGCATCCCATCTCTTCAAAGAAACAGCCCTGTGTCGCTTACCTTGCTTGTGGTCAACATCTGTTCGACCAGGAATCTCCCCTTGATTGTGCAGGTCATAATATAACATCCCTATGTGAAAATCTTTTAATGGTCATATGTAATATTAACATCTTCTAACAAACCATAACAGCCATTTACATTAAAATAACCAGATATGACCAATGTGTCATATGTTCCAGTGTTTGTATAGAAAATATAAATATATTGTAGGAATTTCCCTTTTTAACCAAAATCATTAACATAAATTAACTTTTCTGATTGGTCTGTTTGACCGATCCTTGTCCAATAGGATTCGGGGCTTGAAGACGGCAGAAGGTAAGTTCGTTTTCACCAGCGGATTTCTGCTGAATCAACAAATGCAAAATACATTCCTACCAATTACCAATTAGAAAACTACCTCACAGGTTTCTACAGCTGTGGTTAGGAATGCTGGTCATCTTAAAGATCTTTCCAATAATAATAATTAAAAACAATCAGATCTGTTCTAAAGCTCAAAAAGTTTTAGCAGCACAAGCTTTTCAGAGCACTTTTGAATCGTGTTCTGTTCCAAATTTCATGGAAGCGTTTCACCGGCGGTGCAGCAGCTGACTGGAAAATCCAGGCTGGCGTTGTCATCCGCAGAGTCCCACTGCTCCCAACACAACTGCTATTCTTCTGTCACAGTCAGTAGATTTCACACTCTACGCAAGAGGAACCTTTATGTAACAAAGCCTTTTATTTATTTATTTTTTTTCAGATTTAAAAATGAACACACTGGTGATCTAACACGGTTACACAGCCACACGGGAAGGTGAAACTAAAAACACTGACACACACCCACACCGACATCATGAGATTTAGCTTCATGTCCCTCTTCCCCGCCCCGTCGTTCTTCAAAAACAAACAAACAAACAAAAAAAACAAAACAAAACGCAGCATCATAGTTTGACGGTCAGGAGTAAACAAAAGATACATTCATTAATCTGCTGTACAACAACGCAATACTTCCACTTCATTCCCTTTAGCCTAAAAATACCACACGTTTCTTTTCTTAGCAATATATCTGATCACCTCTTCTTTTAAAAAAATTACAGAGGAAGTTTTTGTACACAGGAGGGAGGGTGAGAGAAATCACACGCGAGAAGAAGAAGAATAAAGAAGATCCTTAAAGTAAAATAAAAAGAGAATACGAATAGCTTGTGGAAAGGCAGATGGCAAGCCTTGACGCTTTTCCTTTTGTCTTCAGCTTTTCGCGGGATGCCATGGCAACACGTTGATGGTTCGCGGAGACAGGAAGTTGGGGAGGAAAAGAGAGGAGAATGTCACATGGTGTAATCGGCGGCTGTCTATATGAGATTCTGCGGAGAAAGCCAAATGAAAAGAGTGCGCGCGGTTAGACGAGCAGAGACATTAGCATGCAGATTACATGGAGAACAGCTGTGGAGATCAAGCCATGGGAAAATCCATAAAGTGGGGAAATAATGAAGCTCACATATCATGTTTCCCATTTTTAAGATTTCGTTTCAAATCAGAAATTTGTCTTCACTGAGGAGCCACTTGTAGGTAATTTGAATCACTTCTAACATTTCTATGTTGTTTCATTCTTGTCTCCAGTTGCTCATGTTGTCAATAAAAAAAAAATAAATTTTTTTTTCTTCTATTTGTGGTGAAAGTCATTTTGGATATAATCATAAAAATCTTATGCTTTTTTTAAAACGTGTGTACATGGTGCAACATGTATTGGGAATCTAATCACACTCTTGAGATCAAAATTTCTGCCCATTTATAATTACAAAAATATTTCAAACTCGGTTTTACCACAACTTTTCAATTTGATTTGTGCCTGGACTTTGACTTGGCCATCCAGACAGCCTTTCAGTGTTTACATGCAGGTCCATTTTATTTACGGAGATCAGAGTAAAAACAAAAAATGTAGAGAAAAGAAAGATGTTGAAAGTAGCGCTGAAATGAATTAATCGTGTTATTCGCGATTAATCGATTATTGAAATATTTGTCAACTTATTTAGCAATCGATTAATCGTTAACTGGAGTACACAGGTTCTTAAAAAGACGCCATTTGCTGAAAGTACAACATATTCAGACAACATATATTTTTGTACAAAACTGTACAAAAATATACAGATGTTGCATTTGAGATGAAAACAATATCGTCTGTAAATATGTTTGATCCAGAAGTCCTCAAGCGGTCAGTTTCAGATGAACCTGGTTCAAATAAATAGCCAACAGATTAGTAATATACTCTATTGATGCCAGTCAAGCAGAAAGGGATGAACTTCAGTTAGAAATATATTTTTAGCTGCAGATTCATCCTTTGCTCCAAATGATTAAACTTTCACTTAATGAATGTTGTGTTGTAGCATTTTAGGCAGTAAAATGTTTAGTTTCTTACTTGAAAGAGAAACTACGTCTAACACTGAATCAAATAAGAATATGTGGTAAAATGGAAAATCTCAAACAATTAATCGATTAATCATCGGAATAACTGGCAAAATAATTGATTACCAAAATAATCATTAGCTGCAGCCCTAGCTGAAAGTTTGCATAGCCTATACAATAGAGCTTCTTCTGATCTCCTGATAAAATTAGAATGAAGTTTTTACAAAGTAAAATGACAAAAGATTTTCAGCAGATAATCCACAAAAGCAAATATCTGAGTCGTCGCATGCGGAAAGTGTTGCAGTGTATCATTTCACCACATTAATACATGCGCACTTTCCAAAGCTCATTGCTTGCAAAGTTGAGACGAATTCACGACCGAAGACATTTGGATTTTTAAGAAGAAGAAAAAAATGCGTCCATAAAGCTGAGGAAAACATTTAAAGGTGCGGAATACCTTTAAAAAGTTAATATGCATCAAAACATGCTCATAAATCTGTTTCACGTACTGCAGCTATGGCGGAGAAAAACCTCCCACTTCCAGGGAATATTGCTACATCCTCTCTTAGCTGAACATCTGTTGTTGGATATTTTTAAACCACAAACATTTTATCTTAAGGCAGCAGAAGGGAAACGTCCTTCTGAAGTTAAACTCGGAATGACTGTCGGTGTAATTAATGTGCTTGATGTATTTTTAATATGTTTATTAAAAGTTTGCAGAGAGTCTGCAGCAGCAGATGAGATTTACAGTGAATCTCAAAGGTCTGCATAACCCAGTTAAGAGCCCACAATTGTAAAACAAATGAGTGTAATAAATCCTCTCAAAACAATTTCCTCTTTTAGAGTAATAAGCTATAAGTGTTGTTCAATTCAAAAACGGCAAAGAAGAAGGAAAAAAGACTCTTTTAGCTAATACTTTACTGAAGCACCTTTAAGTTAATCTACATACAGATAACAAACATCTATACACATAACATCAATTATAGTAAATCAGATTAGTTAGAAATGAAGTACGAATGACTTGGTACGATTCTCCTGACACGGTTTGTACCCTTTAGCTAAAGTCATAGTCGGCAGAGATGTTGGACTCACTCAGAAGAAGAATGAAGAAAACTCTCCACAATTATATATCTATTTATGTGTGTAACAAAGGACAGCAGAGGTAGTCATAAAAAATATGAGAAAAAGTGTCAAGGTCACAAAAGTGGCATTACGAAACTGTACGTTTCTCCAAAATGGATGAGCAGACAAGACAAATGGTCAGGAAGGAAGGTTGTCAAGGCAGAGCAGGTTCTGGTCGGGACCATTTATGTTCTACATGTGGCAAAACTCTCCTGACTGACACCTGAGGCTGTAGACCAGACCCAGTTCCTGCCACAGAAAACGTCCCGGCGAGGAGAAACTCTTCTAAAAGCTTCATCTGATGAAAGCAGAGCTGAA
The DNA here is from genome assembly GCA_903066815.1 of Brachyrhaphis roseni. Taxonomy (NCBI): domain Eukaryota; kingdom Metazoa; phylum Chordata; class Actinopteri; order Cyprinodontiformes; family Poeciliidae; genus Brachyrhaphis; species Brachyrhaphis roseni. The sequence continues at coordinate 42,264 of CAEFZY010042418.1, forward strand.
CTCTTTGGGCCACAAAGAGTGGCCCTAATATTCCTAAATATTATGTTGACACAAAAATAACACTGAGCATTATTTTAAGAAACCACTTCCACAGTGAAACATGGTGGTGGCAGCATAGTGATTTGGGGTTAGCTTCTGTTCAAGGGAACATTGTTTTTTTGTTATTGATGATACAAATATGAACACATAAGAATTTTCATTTTCTTCACCTGTGCATAAAACAAAAGAAATTAAGATAATTAATTAAATTCATTAAGTTGTCAAGTTAAACAAACATGAACAAAGTAAGTTTCACTTATGTCATTAAATTACTTGTGACCACTTAACTGTTTTTTTGTTTTTTTAAAGTTGGAGAACTATTCTCTTTTTCTCAATACGAGATGAAAACTGAAGTTTTGGGAAGTTCTAGTGGGGCACAGCAAATAAAATAAAATAAAATAAAGAATAGTGATCATTTAATTTTTTCTTTTCTTTATTTTGTATTTATACATTTTGTGGCTTTTCTATTTATGTCTTCAATGAAGAAGTTGACTCTTGTTTTCCTCTCTATGACTTGAGTGTTATTCCCTGCAGGGGTCAGTGGGGAAGGCAAGCATTTTTCAAGTCAGGGCCAGTGGCCCCTTTACTCCCCCTCTTGGGGGCGCCACTGCCAAGAGGAGACAGAAGGTTCTTCAGCAAAGTTTAAGTTTAGGGGGATGAACAATTATACCACCAGGTTTTTGACGTTGTTTTTTTTTGTCTGAATTTCAGAACGTTAAATAATTTACCGTAATTCTTTTTACTTGCTTCACAAACATTTGACATTTTAACAGTAATATGTACATTTTTTTGTATTTAAATGTCACACTTCAATCTATGATTTCCATATTAAAAATATGTTAATTGGATAATTGGCCAGTGGACTGAGAGCTGTACTGGATAAAAGAAATAAACTCTAGATCCCATCTTTACTTATTTATTTATGCATTTATTTATAAATATTTATTGAAGACGGGCCTGCTTCCTGCAGAGTTGATAACAGTTCAGTATCTGCTCTGTTCAGACTTACCTCATCTCTCCTCTGTGCAGCGGCGGCGGGCCGAGGAAACGGCCGTCCCCCCAGGGACCCGTAGCCCGACGTCTGGACCTTGGACAGGACGTTTGGCTGTCCGTATGGGATTACATTCTCGTCTGCTGAGGGAAAACAGACCGCTCAAATTTAAAGCGTCTTGATCCCCGAATGACTGAAAACCGAGATCATTTACCGAAAGCTTCACAACAATATTGAATCAAGCCTGCGTGACGTTGCTGCCGGAGCCAGTTTGTCACATGCTTCGCTTTTGTTTTCTTGAATATTTCTTATTTTTTTACCTTGTGATAACCACTTTGCAAGTCCCCCCCTCTGGGGTGAGGAATCGTCTCCTCGCTTCAGAAGAGCCGGCAAATCGCTTCCCTCCCTTGCTTCGCTGTCTGTTTGTCTGCGACTCGAAACGTCCACAAAGAGCTGCAGGGAGCCGTCTGCGGCGGGAGGGGCCGGCGGAGGGGGGAGCTCTGTGTGTGATTCATCAGCGATGATTTAAAAAAAACAAAAACACACACACACAAAGAGAATTTTATCTTAAAAGGAATACTTTGACATTTCGGGAAAATCTGCTTATTCACTTTCTCGCTGCGAGTTAGATGAGCAGATATCACTTTTGAGGCCGACTTGCTTAATAACGGGACGCAGAGGGGGACCTGAAAGCTCAAAGCGTGAGCCAGTGACTCTCAGCACCCTGGTTACCCATACTGCATCATGCTATTTTAGTGACTACAGCCTTTTTCTGGACCACTGTGATTCAAAGTGTTTGGACATGGAAACCAGCGATTACTCAGATGGTAAATGTGCCAAAGTCAGATATCTAAAGGAGGGGTTCCCTAACTTTTCCATCCCATCATTCCTCTAATAACAGCTTCTGAGCAGGGACTCTCTTTGCAAACCAATAGACAATGTTACAAAATATGTAAGGAAACACTGAGTTATAAAATGTTATTTCTCACTTTGAAAATCTGTGATTAAAACTTTAATAAAGTAACATTTTAAAAATCTTTTTAGTATCTCAGGGAGGAGATGGAGGAACTTAATCTTTTCATAGATTATCTGTCTCATAAACTGTCACGACATGGTGACATTTTTTAACAAATATGTTAAAAACATATTCTTTATAAAAGTTACTCACTGCAGCTTTGACCAGCTAGAGAAGCGCCATTACAGAACACATACATCTATTACACGTTACAGCCTGCGACTTATGAAGGCTGCTGGTTGTGCCTGATTTTATTTAAGGGCATCAGAATAAAGAGGATCAAATATTAAAGCAAACCACACTATTCAGGCTTTTTAAAAAATATATATATATGTATTGAAAAAAATTGCTTACTTTTCAATCTTCCTAATGTTCCAAGACAGTCTATTGAAAAAAGCTCAAGAGTTCAAAGGGCATGAGTACTTTTGCTAATAAAAATGAAACAAACCTGAGCAGATGGCTGCTGTTTAAGAGGTAATAATAAAAGGAGCCATGTTGGCGGATTTGCTCTAAATAATTTAGAGAATGAGCGGCGCTCTCTTAACTGGATCAGAACTGACAGGTGTAGCTCAGGAAGTACCTGCTGCGTCTCCGTGCCTCTCTCTCCGGCTCTGTCCGTCCCTCGGCGCTCTCTTTTTACTCCTGGGTTTTTGCGCCGCAGCTGTCGGGCTCGACTCGGCGGCCGCAGCGAGAGATTGTCCTGACAAGAGAGCATGCTGACGTCATCCTTTAGGGAAACTTTACACAGAAGCCGAAAATAAATAAATCCCCTATGAATAAATGCAACACGATTTACAATCTGCTGAATCTGAAGTAGATCCTTCGTGACGCGGCGCGGTCGCGTGAGTCCAGCCTTAACATTCGAATTAATTCAAACTGACCTTTGCAGAGGCTTTCTCCCCTGAAATTATCCGCCCACTGGCTGCTGTGTTTGTACAGATCGCTGGCTTCCAGCGCCTTGGTGTTGGTGAATAGATCGGGGTTGGACTGGGACACCTGGCTCTGCTGGTGGCGCACCAGCAGGTCAAAGTGCTGGACGCGGGGGCTGTCGCCGGGCTGCGGGGCGTCGTGCTGAGAGGAAGGCGCTACTTCCTCTGGTCTGGACGGCAGGTCTGACCCGTCCTCCCTGTAAGAGTCCATCAGGTAGGTTCTGGCCGGCAGCGGAGGACACCAGTCATCATCTTCCTCCTCGGAGCTAAACGTTGGGCAGAGAGAAGGCGGAAGGTGAAGGAGTGGCTTTCAGAGAAACACTTTGTCTTCTTGCTTCTGATTTTGGATGTATGATTCGTTTTCAGTAAGATTTTTAAATATAAAATAGGGCTGGACAATATGGCTGAAAAACATATCACAATACAAGCGTCTCATTTCGGTTAATGTAATCGATTTGTTTTGCTTTGTTTTAAGTATCTGAAATGCAGCCAAACTGGTGCAGTTATCTTTCCTCTTTTATCCACTCAACACCATTGTTTCTTTTTATTTTTTAGCAGTTATGAGGTACATAACATGAAACATGAAACTGCTGCTGCGTAAGTTACTCAACAAGTTGTTGCTAGGTAACCACAGAGTGAGTGAGTTGATGACACTCACCTTTCTTAGCTGGCCATGAGCCGAAGTTGAGCGGCTAAAGTCTTTCCTCTGCCTACATCTCCCAGAATGCTGTGTGTTTTTGGATCTGAGTTCAGTGAATATTCTACATATTGAATATTCAATCTAATTGATATTGATCATGTGTCTGTTGCGATACATATTGTTATTGATTTATTGTCCAGCCCTAATTTTAAGCTTTATTTGAACTCTTGAAGGTATCGCACACAACTTTGGGATGAGCAGGTTTAATTTTTGTGACAATGTCATCAAATCCCCAATTGGTCAGAATTATGTTCACATACAGTAGATCGGGGTTGTGCAGCTTTTGTAATCCAACAGTCAATTTGGACCCTCTGCCTAGCTAAATGAAATGCTCTCATTTCATTTCTAGATATTAAAAAAACAGACAACATGTTTTGTATTAAAGTGGATGGATACATTTTCTTCCAGAGGATGTTGACATGTGTTTGTTTTATTTCCTATAAGGTTTGTTTGTATGTAGTTCATGTCCGCACGCTGTGAGTGAAATTGATGTGAACATTTTTGTTTGGACACGCAATTTTGCCCCATAAAGCTGATTCCCATTCTGTAAAAACACATAGCTGGTGTTGGTGGTTGTAAGAATGATGAAGGATGCCTTTAAATTAACGTGACACTCAATGCAACTGATGATAGAATATAAATGTGTTCTGACCAGAAATGAAGAAGCAAAAGACATAAAAAACTAACCAAATATTTCCAATGTAAAACCTTTTTTAAACAACTGATTAACGCAGCAGCAGCCTGCTGTTTTCACAGTACATATGGATTGCAGTGTCCCTTGAAAGCGTCAGCAGGGCAGATGTAATTTAAATAGAGTCCTGAGGCTGAGCCGTAGAGGAGAAGCTGCGTTTGACCCGACATGGAAAGAATAATAACACGCGCAAGCAAAGTATGCAAGCGGCTCGACCTTCAAAACCCACGCCGCTGCTTTCTTTGGCGTTTTTCTGCATTCTGTAGGTGCAGAGGAGAACTGATGAATCCTGATTCCTCTTCCCATACAATCTGATTTTATTTGAGATATTTTCCCATGTATTCTAAAGAAATACTCTTTTTTTCCGATGCACATGCTCAGCATTCAAAATGAAACTGTACCACACAGCGAAAAACACAAAATCCTATTAAATATTTTTGGTATAGTTTCTAGTGCAAACAACTTGATGCGCTTGATATAAGTAACTTTTCAGCAAGATATAGAAGCTTGCTCAAGCTCAATATTTCTTAATATTGATTTGAAAAAAGTACTAGTTCCAATGGCAGATTATTTCACTTAAAGCATGGGGAAAATGTCTTGTAATAAGTGCAATAATCTGGAACTTGTATATTTTTTAATCAACATTAAGGAATTACGGACTTAAAACAAGCTCATATTTATTACTGGACAGTTACTTGTAAGCTAGTTTTGTCATATTTCAGGTAGGGGTGGGCATTTATTGTATTGTTTATTGGGAAAAATTTCTTGTCATGATTAAGAAAATCTTTACTTATCATTGTGACATAACGATAAATTTCTGTTGATTAAAAAAAAAATTGAATAAAATTTTCTTTTTGACATTTTCTCCAGTGTTTTTTCCACGGGAGCATCAGAAAAACATAAATAAATTCAAAAATATGATCCAACAAAGTCTCTATATGGAGTTTCTCTCCTATTTTTTCCACAAGAGCATCAAAAAAATATCAATAAATACAAAAATATGATTCAACAAAATCTCTATGTGTAATTTAGTGACATAAATCACACCTCTTTAAGTATGTGGCATCCTGAAAAAGTTTCATTTCAATAGGAATGTTTTCCAAGAGCAGTATTTATGCTTGTGGTGCCATGCAGTTACCTGAAAACTGATAATAAATGGCTTTCTATCATCATTTTTATTGTTATCACAATAGTATTACAAAATATCATGATAAAATTCTAAGACTATATTGTCTACCCCCTATTTCAAGACATTTGTCCTAGAAATCAAAAACACAAAAAAGATTTTGTGTTTTTGCAGATGCATCACCTTACTTTTCTTTCTAAATTATTGCCAGAGTTTTTGCACAAAACTCAACACCGACCAGTAAACACTTCAGAGCAATCAGAGGGGTCAACAAACGAGCAAAGCAGAAATAAATCAGACACATTTCTCAAAGTTCTCATGAAACGGAAGCAGTAAAGAAGAACGAGAAGATGGGCTCCGCCTCCGAGACGCCTGTTGTCATGTCAGCGCCGTCGGGGGTATTTTAATGACGGACGTGTCATTGAAAACGGAAAGCACTAATTCAGCCTGTCAGACGGAGCCTAATGTCATTACAAAAGACACGGCGCAGTCAGAACAGCCTTTCCGATCCCCACCCCGTTATGTCCGCAATCTAATGTGTCAGAAGCGGTTAGCGCGGACGCTCCCCTCCGCCGCCTCGCCGCCGGTAGACACACAAGTGTTAATTTGCAAACTCCTCAGTCCACCAAACTTCACTTAAGCTTTGCTTGACTGCCTTGGCAGCATTGCGGGCCAGCTTTGATGCTCAGCTGCCTTAACGCCATCTGTCAGAGAAGCGGAGCCAGAGGCCCTCTCGCTAATAATAAAATAAAAAAATAAAAAAACACTGAATTAAGAGAAGCGCCGAAGAGCCGAGTGTTCCTGGAGTCTGAAAAATGGACGCGGTGATGACTGCTACCTGTGCTGCGCCTCTTCTTTGTCTGGTTTTGGATGATCTCTGCCCCTGTGGGGCGGAAGAGGAAGTGATAAAACGTCCACCCAGGTGAGAGGAGCCGGCTTGGACAGGGATCCAGCAGAGGCCTGCGGAGCCAGTTTGTCTAATAACAACAAAAAAAATGATAAAAACAATAATTATGTCATCAGTTTCATTTATTGATTCATTTCAGACAAGTCGCAACTATTGTGCCAAGCATATCCACATTAACACTAGCATGAGTCTGTGTTAACCGTATGTATATATATATATATAGTGCATACACACACATTTAAACATATTAAAAAACTAAACGTTGGAAAATAAATATATCTCAATCGATAACTCTACTTTAACTGAATGCACAAGAATAAACCTGTAAAGTTAGTTTATATGTGAACACATCTATCCGTACATACATACATATCTACATACACACAAATTACAATATACATAAAACATAAATTCCATTTAATATGTCTGAAATTGGGTAGGAAGAACTAACAACTTATTCATAAATACATTTACTTTCCTCAAAACTCTAATCTCATGTGTCTTTATTATTTGTAATTTCTCCTTTTTTTTTAGGTTGAGTCATCATTTAGTATCTTTAGTATCATATTTTTACAGTAGAATCATTGTTATAACTATTATCTTTATGTCCAGCTTGACAAATGAATACACACAAAAAATGAACAGGATATGGATTTTAAAACAGTCCGTCTCTAATGGCTTCCCTCTTTAGCTGACCTTGTTTCATTTTATCCTCAAAACAACAAGAAAGTTTCCATAAGAGAAAATTACGAGAATTAGATTCATTGGCGGCATGAAAAGCTGCATAAATTGAACTGGCAGCTGTTTGAAGTGCATAAACCAATCAATTTCTAGATTTTTAAGGAGTTTCTGCACAACTTTAAAAGCTTTTCCAAGAATCTCTGAAGGTAACTTCTGTTATTATTCAGTGTTTGCATGTGGATGTGAGTGGGAGAAGATAATGAATAAAAACGACTTGGGCTCATTTGAGCTTTTGAAAGGCATCTTAACTTAAGGTTGGATAAAAAGAAATTTATATTTTTTAAAAAAAGACTTGGAACAAGATAATTTTAAAACAGTTTATTTTGCCACATTCAAGGTCACTCCCACAGCTGTTAGTTCAAAATGTGAATAGATCAGGAGGATGATGCATCTCTCATTTCCTGTAACAGGTGATTTTTATTTATTTTTTTTTGAATGGTGGTGGGAGCTTCACCTGACTCGTTGTTTTTGTCCAGTGTGCTCCCTGTCTGACATCTCAAGGTTTCACAGATCGGAAAGAATACGTGCGATAAGAGCAGCAGCATCTCAGGGAAAATGTTCGACTGGCAGAAAACCCAGTGAACTATCGATCAAAAGGTTGTAACAAAGTCGGTGGATTTCACAACAAACTCATGGGTTTTAAAAACAAAAATAAATCGGATTGTACCAAATTCTGTGTTATTAATTCCTTTCAAAATGATGGTAAGAGACAGTGCAGAGTTGTGTCTAACACGAGCATATAGAGTCGTACTAACTACAAATCATGAAGGACGGGAACAAGCAGGACCTTTCCTTATTTAATAATTAATAATAATAAAACATAAAAAGTGGGAAATTAAAAAAAAGACACCTGTATCAAGACGACAAGACCCATTACTCTGGTTGAAAACCGACAGGTTACCATGAAAAGCGGCGCTGAGCCTTTCGAGGCTGCTTGTTACCTTTTACTATCTTTTACTGGCCTTAATTTGAGCTAATTTAATTTACTACCTTTTACTACCGCACAGAAGCCCTGCTATAGGATCAAAGCAGAGGACATTGATTTTTTTTCAGTTTATTTTCAGGACATAGAAACTTTTTAAAAACTGTAAAAACATTTTTTTTTTTTAGAAAGTTACCTACTGCCACTTTCAGTGCAACAAAACAAGGAGGTTGTATTGGGGAAATTACTGACCGTTGCTTTTCTTGGTGTACTGGAGTTTGGCATATTCTGACCCCGACTGGCCAGACTGGATGGTCCAGCGGTCCAGGTCCTGCTCCAGACCCAGAATCCCAGCACTGGACAGCACTGGGTTGCTGCTGTAGGGGTCTGGACCCTGGTTGAAGGGCACGCTAGAGTAGGTGTCGTAGTAAGCCAGCAGGTCGTCCTCGGCCGCCGTGTTGATGGTGCTGTAAATGGGACTGTCGTTGGACGCCGTGCTGCGCTTCTCCGTCTGACTGGGGTAGTTGATGATCCCGACGGCTGGACAGGAGGGAAAAAACAAACGAGTTACTCTCGGCTACAGCCCTCTGTGCTCCCAACAGGCCATTTCACCTGCATATTCAGCTTCCGAGGGCTCTTACAGTTATAATATCTTTCTGAGTCTAGTTTTCCAGAGCAGCAGTTGACGAAGTCTTTGCTGTGAGTGAGGTTCGGAGTGGGCCAGGAGTCCGCCAGCCAGGGGTAATTGCCCATATTTGACCCCAACAAGCCAGGCCTTGAGGGAGTGAAAGGTGAGAACGTATTAGCGCTGTTTCTACTAAACCCAGAGTGTCTCTTATCACGTGAATCAAACCTTAAAGAAGAGTTTACCCTCCATTGATGATTCCAGATCCTTCACTGTGAGCAAAACCAACTGCAAAAAGGAAAAGAAAAAACAAAAAAGAGCTACAATATAAATCATGTTTGACAAGAGAAGTGAAAGCTTTCGCCTTAAGACATCTCTCTTTTTTTTTCTTTCCTTCAAAGACTCTAAAGAGAACAAGTGTGTTTAGCCCTGTATCATTACACTTCACAGTACATTCAACTAAAGGCAAGTTTGAATTAATTTCTATGAAAACACACTTCTGACCTAAATACACTCAGACGCACACAATGGATGGATTTACATTAAAGCACGCCTGCAACAAAAGGGAGGCGGCCACGCAAACTGACACAATCGTAAGATAATCTAAATCACAATAATATAACACATAAAACCATACTACATGTGCTTCTGAATGCATTAGCAAGTGAACAAACGATGTGTTTTCACTCATACACCCCAAGGCTTTGTTCTAAATCTGTACCGCTGCGGTTTTATTCTCCGCTGCCTTCAGTCGCGCGAGCTAGCGAGCTCGGATAATAAATACATTTAAATGAACTGTGGATGAGATTAAAGTGCAGGATTTGTTTTTTGCAAAAGCCCACAACTGAAATTGAAAGCATTCATCACCATACAAGACGTTCCCCCTCATCCCCAGAGGTGCGTCAGGAAGTTTGTCACTGTCACCGGGTTGAGCAAAAACAAACTGTGAACCGCTGAATCCGTTTTTTTCTCCGCGTCTCGTCCCGTTTTGTCGGATGTGGCGACTTTGAGGAGTGGATTGATGACGCCGGGTAGCCATTTTTGCTTGTCCAAAGCAGAACAGGTGTTTGTACCGTTCTGGCTGCCTCACCTGCCGGCGTGTACGCGAAGGATGTGGTGTAGTGGCCCAGCTGCTTCCTCCTGCGGTGCCGGCAGTACAGCAGTCCGCCGGAGCCCATCAGAACCAGCCAGGTGGCCACGCCCAGCCCCGCGATGAAGGCCGGCTGGCGGATAACGCTGGCGATTTGCTCCGCCACGCTGAGCTCGCCGCCTTTCTTCACCTCCACCGGTTGTTGAGCTGAAAGACGACAAAAAAACAAAAACACACACAAGGTCAAACTGCTGAATATTAAAGGTTTATGGTAGTTTAGACTTTGGGTTTTGCTTTGAATAGATGGGTTTTCTACCCCGCCTGGAATTTGGTTTTAGGATTTTTAGTCAAGTCAAGTTTACAAGTGTAGCACATATCAGCAACAGGGCAGTTCAAAGTGCTTCACACCATGAGAATAAACTATAGTAACAGATTGTGAAACACCAATTGTTACATTTAGTCAAATACCATCATCAAAATCTTCAAGCAAATATTGTTACTTGTATAAAATAAAATCCTCAGTGGAGTTCAGTTATTTTTTGCCAAAAGATGATTTAGACAAAGAAAAAAAAAATCACTTTTGATAAAAAATGACTTAGGCTGCTATTTTAGGAACGTGACTAAATGTTGTTCAATGTTCCACACTGACTACTAATCAAAGACAACTCTGGGGTTTGATCCTTGATTTAAAGGAGCAGATGTTTCAGCATCTTTGCAGTTTTCTGGAAGTTTGTTCCAGATTTGTGGTGCGTAGAAGCTGAATGCTGCTTCTCCATGTCTGGTTCTGGTTCTAGCGTTATCTTAAATGTGGACACATATTTACTTTTCCTGAGTTTAATGCATGTCAGATTGTCTTGAATTTCAGCCATCCATCCACTTCCGTACATTTTAAATTTTGCAGGTTTTACACTGAAAGTGTGAAACAATTAAATAGTGAAGTTTTGTATTTATTGCGTTAAAGCGGTGTTTCTCAAACTTTTTTAACCCTTTTAACAAACACTCATGGAGCACCTAATTTGAAGTTGCCCACAACATTTTAATGTCTACATGAAACCAAAAAAAAAACAAAAAAGTTATACAGACTTTAAGCACTAAAGGCTTTGGATAAAGTTTTCTCTCTCAGTTGACAGAACATGTGTGGCACGCAGAGACTGTGTGGACTAAGTGGAAGACAGTCTTTGTAGAAAAGAGAGCAAGGAAATAGCAGCAGTAGCAGCTAGAAATGATCAGACTTCTCTAACAGAAACATAAATGTCAAAGTTGAAGGTGACGAAGGCACAACGGAAAGCCGAAACATCTTAACCAGTGTAAACAAACAAATAAATAAACGCAACATAAAATATGCCAGAATCCCAATGGACGCTCTATTCTACCTCCTGATTCCTGTCAGATTGGTATAAAAGAACAACACCAACAACAAAAACAAATATGTAACGCCACAAAGTCGTAGACAACTCTCTAAATCTGTTTTCACACCAGACCTTGAGCTGAAAACACGATGTGCAGAAGTGTCCACTGTTTGTTTGAGTTCATTCACCTCTGGTGTCACGAAGCACAAGCATGTCCAGCTTTAAAGAGCCTGTCTGCACATCTAAATACAAGCTTATTGTAAAGAAAATACATCATGTTCCAGATGAATATGCCCACAGACAACATTTGCAGTAGCATCATTAATGCAGCTATTCTATTTTAACCAAGGAAGCAAAACGACGACATGTCCCTGAAATCCCAAGCAAGAATTTAATATTTATTTGCAGAAAATGAGAAATGGTCAAAATATCGAAAAAGATGCAACGCTTTCAGACCTCAAATAAAGCAAAACAACAACAAAAAAACCCAGTTCATATTCAATTAGAAACAGAAATATTAATGTTTTAACTCAGGACGAGTTCAGAAATTAATATTTGGTGGAACAACCAGGAGGTTTTCAATGGGGTTCAGTGCAGTGGGCTCTTCATTTTCCAGAGCTGTACATATTGATTTTACTGACCCACTTGATACTGGTCCATATCAATAAATTATAATATTGTAAAAAAGGACAACATTTCTTGTAATCCATTTCAGAAAATGAAATTCACATATTCCATAGATTCATTCCACATGAAGTGAGAGATTTCAAGCTTTCTAATTCTCGTATAAAAAATAATAAAAAATCCAAAATCCATTGTCTCATAAAATAAAAATTTGACATTAGATTAATTTAAAAAAAGAAATGTTTCACACAGAAATGTCAGGCTTCTTATATTTACTTCTGTAAACATTAATGTTATGTTTACAGAAGTTCTGTTGCATAAATCACTGCATCAATGCGGCGTGGCATGGAGTCAATGGGCCTGTGGTTCTGCTGAATTCAACAGATTTTGCTTGACAGTCCTCTCTAAGTTACAGCTGTCATTATTGCTAGAGCACATGTTTCTGCTGGACTCTTCCTTCCACTTAGCTTTCCATAAATATGCTTGGATGCAGTAACACCCAGATTCTTTATCAATGACCTTCTGTAGCATATCTTGGTTGAAAACTGTCAGTAAGTGTCTGCTGGGCCGCTGACTGAAGCCAGCAGCCTAACATCTCGGTCCTAAAAATCACTGTTGTTCTCATTTTTCCAAGAAACCAAATTTTGGGGTTCGATTTGAAACACAGGAATCTGTGTGTGACGAACATCTGCAATATGTAAGTTCAGCTTTTCGATTTCTTTACAGAGAAAATGTGTTTGTCTAATTTGCCGAGATGCACCTGCATGTGAGATTTGAAACGTTGAGACGTAATGGCTTTTCAAAAATTCAGCCGCCGCATCTCTTTGTAGCAGCAGCAGTGGCAGCGTCCTTGTTGCTCTGGATGGTGACAACCGCAGAATACAATGTGTCTGGACTGGAATGATGATTTCTGCGCCTTCCCACAGCCCGTCTACTGAAATCCAATTAATCAACATAGAGGCGGGAATGGATGTAACACTCCATCAGACTATGGCTGTAAGAAGCTCTGGGTTTCTAAGAACTAATAAAGACGGCGGAAAAGCCCTCAAATCAGAGACCAATCATGGAAATATTTTTTCAAAGCTGAGGGTGAGTCTGGTTATATGCCATGAATAATTTCTCTCAAAGGTTTGGTTTATTTTTCCATTCCATATGCTAAAATAAAATGGTAGGACTGAGCAAAGCAGTATTCTATTAAGCTTGATAATCCATTCAATTAAATATGAAAATAAATAAATAAATTAAAAAACAGTTAGAGAGAGGCAGGAGAATATAGGAAGGGGTATTGATTTGTGGAGAACTTTCTCTTCATTATCACAGGCAGAAATAAGGCTGAACTTATTCTACTGCTACAGTGAACATCTTAAGAAACTTTGTTAAGATTTAGTCTAAGATGTACTTCTGCTTACGTATTTAGGGAGGCATATCAGGGCCATTATAGAAAACAAAACAACAACAAAGAGGAATAAATTTCAGCCCAGAAAATTTTTTAGATTTATCTCAGAGATTTTCTAGAAAAAACAAAAACAATTCTAAGCTTAGCATCTTCGAGGACATTTGTTAGTTGAAAATTTGCCAGAAAGAAACTGAAATTTTTCAGGAAAAAGTTTGAAAAAGTCAAAAAATGTCAAACTTGTGGACATTTTCAGAGTTTGACTTTTTCAGACATTTTTGTGTGAAAACTGCTTAAAATTTGCGAATGATGAGTGAATTTGCATTAATAGTTGCGATCTTAGAGGGTCTGTAATCTGCTGCTTTCCTTTCATGCTTCCAAAAAATCTGGTTAGCATGTAGATAGCATCTAATGGTTGCTATGGTAACCTCAGCAAGCCACTCCTTTCCCTGCATTTCTCTAATGTCTTTCACTTCCTTCCCGTCGTCCTCACTGTGTGTGACGGGAGGAGAAACACGTCCAGTCTAGAGCTTTGGCTAAAATATATGCAAAGTAATCAATATTTATATCCCAGGAAACAGGAATTTATGGATTTTGAACAGCTTAAAAGTAAAAAAATATAAAATGTTTCAGCAATATTCTTTTAGGTTTAAAAGTTTATGCACTGGTAGTTTTTGGTAAAACAATTATTTCCTCCTGGGAGTTTTTAGTCCTTGCTAAATAAATACTTTATTTTGTTGTTTTTTTTTTGGGGGGGGGTGGGGGGGTTGTGTTTACAGCACTGCTACAGAAAAAAATAAATAAATTGATTCCTTATTGCTGTTTACACATCTTTACACGGTTTGCCAATAGACGGAAGTAGAAGCTTAACAAAACAAATATTTCAACATTATTATTCAGACCTCTGCATGCTTCCACACAACTTCTACTCTCTCCTAACACACTGACAGAGGAAACACTACATGACAGACAGACAGCTAGACAACTCAGTGACAGCTGGATGGAAAGGTAGGGAGCAAAAGATATGGTTTCATTGCAGAATGCAAATTGCTCACATCCATCCCAAGCAATGGTTAGACTTCCCAAAATGACACTGTACACTTTGTGGCAGGTTTTACACACTGCCTGAAATATTGAGCTTCCTGGAAAACTTGAGAAGACAAATTAAAGCAATTTAACTTAAAATCTCTCAGGACCGTCAGAAGATTTACAGTTTGAAGAAAATATTACGATGAATTAAAACGTGAAATATGTGGTGGTTTGACTGATTCCTGGCTTTAATATGAATGGATCATTTCCAGGTTTAGAAGCAAAAGAATCCAACCTTGATGTTTTTCTGTTTTCTGTTTCACAGAAAAAAAAAACTTAACATAAGTTTAAGGTTTTTTTGTTTCATAGAAACAGATTTCAAAAAGAGAATGAACCACAAATCTTTGACAAACCTCCAGAAAACTGCAAAACAATCAAAGTTAAAAATTAATGTTTAGAGTTGAGTTGATTCAAAACAACTGGAACGTTGATTATTATGGTGATTATTATTCTTGATGAATTTAATGCTGGCATTTGACAAAATGTAATGTTTAATGCTTGTTTTATAATTGGTTATTGTATGTTTTTATCATGTAAAGAACTTTGAACTGCTTTATTGCTGAAATGTGCTAAATCTGACTTACATTCTTAATCAGAAATTGAAATTAAAAAGGAGAAAACAAACAGGCTTTGTGCTCATCTGCAGTAAACGTCTTTATTCATACCACCTTATTTAACCATTCTGATGATTTGAAAAAACTTTTTTGAAAAGCAAAGTGAGTAAATATTGTCAGATCAAAAAAGTCAGAGTTAATGTTTCTGTTTAGTTTACGAATTAAATAAAAGTGGAAGCAAATTACCATAATGGGTCTTTAAATAATGCATCATATTCTACTTTTTAGCATCACAAACATGTTGGACACGTTGGAAGTCCAGCATAAACCCCACAGAATACTCATAACTGGAATATCTAAACACTTCTCCACGATGATAACTGTATAAAATGCTTCTGATTGGCATGTCGAGGGATGTGTCACTACAGTTATTTTGCAGTCTGCCAGAAGTTGTCAGTCAGATTTTGTCACTCCAGTTTCCAGCGCTTGCAAACAAACACCCAGAGCTGCTCCGCATATATATTCATCTCCCTAATTTGTCAACACGCTATGTTTGGAAGAATTTGAAGGAAAACATCAAGTAAACACGAGGCTACTGCTTCAGATATAAAAAGATCTTTTTTTTCTTTTTTTTTCTCAGTTTGAATTCTCGACTAACATCTTTCACACCCACCGAGAAGAGTGATAATCGCACACCGCCCTGTTTTTAACCCGCTCAACGACACAACGCTTTCACCCGGGGTAAACTCAGCCTGCTGGGAGTGCATCCTGCCATATTCTGCAGAGCATGGCGGCTCCAACGGTTTGAGTGACTCACCGACAAGCAGGCTGACAGGCTGACTCGGAGCGCCCACACCCAGACTGGTGACAGCAGCCACCGCCACCGTGTACTGGACGTCAGGGAGCAGACCCGTCAGCAGGATGGACAGAACGGAACCGTCCACCGTTCGGTTTATCTGACTCTCCGCGTCGCCGGACAAACACCAGACCTGAGAAGAGACGAAGATGAGGAGGAGTTAATGTTTGCTCCCTCAGTACGAGACAAGAGAAATTTTGATGCTGTAAATGTGGAAGTTTTAGGTCAACAAATGGCCACATTTTTCTAGATTAAAGCTTCAAGATGTAACTTTTATATATATAAAAAAGACAAGTTTTCTTACTTATTTGTTAAAACGGTTTGTTTAACATGAGACAGACAAATCAAGTTCCTATGCCTCCTCCCTGATATCCTGCTGCCATCTGCAGAAACATACCGCTTCATCAGAAACAACCAATCAGAGTCAGGAGGAGGGTCTTAGCGCTGTCAATCACCTCATGTATGTGCTATGACTCACGATGCCTAATTACATCCATTAAAAAAAACTTTAAATAGCTCTTCTTCCACATCACAGTTGTGCGCTACCTTGTGTTCATTTATCACATAAACCAAAAACATCCGTTGGGATTTAATTGGGATTTTAACAGTGAAAACATGAAAAAGCTAAAGTGGTGTGTATACTTTTGCAAGGGTACATTTCAACCATCCATCCATCCATCCATCCATTTTCTTGCACCCTTATCCCTTGTGGGGTCGGGAGTTGCTGGTGTCTATCTCCAGCTGCGTTCCGGGCGAGAGGCGGGGTCACCCTGGACAGGTCGCCAGTCTGTCGCAGGGCAACACAGAGACAAACAGGACAAACAACCAT
>CAEFZY010042434.1:0-38581 GCA_903066815.1 Brachyrhaphis roseni
TATATATATATATATATATATATTTATATTTATTTATTTATTTTTATTCCTAGATGTTTTGTTTTATGTATCTAGACTGAATGAGATTTACTTTTGACTCATACATTTGACAATGCAACAGATAGGAAAAGAACCTTCTATCTGTTGCATTGTCAGTAATATTTGTGGGTTTTGTTTTTATTCTATTCCAGGCTGCCAAGATGGCCAACTATGCCAAATGTCAGATACTGTGCAACCTCCTGTTTGCAATGTTTGCAATTCTTTTCATAACTTCCAGGCTGGGAGTTTACCCGATCTGGTAAGAATTATTTATTTTCTCTGTGATCCAAAGCCGGCATCTCTGTTGATGAGAGACTTAAGTACAGTGGTGTTAGGTGCCTGCATTTGCACACAGTTCAGTAGTCTTACAGGCAGCCAGAGCTTCAAATCCCGAGCAGCCTGAGCTCCTTATCATGTTTTAGTAACTCATGTTCGAAAATGCACGTCAGAGCCATCAAGATCTCAGTCCTTTTTTTAACCCCTTTTCTCCACAATGGTTTGCGATTTGGACAGATCTGTGTGAATGTTGTTGCTAAGTAATAGTTACTATGGATACTACAGCTTTAACCTTTCAAAGAAAGACAAACCAGCTCATGAAAAGCAAATCATTGTGGTTCTACTCTACCACTGGAGATAGAACCAATGAATTCATATGATTATTGAAACATCAAATGAGTGTTTATTTATGAAAACTTATTTCTGTGTCTGGGGGATTTTTTAAATATAGTCTAACGTGTGGCTAATCCAACTTCATTTTTGTTTTGGAGAAAAAAAGCACTTTTAATTAATTGCTTTTCATTCCCACCCAAACAATTGTGTAATTGCATTCCCCTAAAAATGCTTATTAAAAGTGGCCAGTCTGTCAAGATATTAGGAGATCATAAATCTAATTTCAGCCCTTGAATACACAACAGTCATCTTTCAGTCAGCAGCAGCAGCTGTGTGATCAGGACTTCATTAAATGAATGTAGGCATGATTTACATTCTGTTTCAGGCAACTAAATTTTTTCCACCTTTGCTTCTGATAGCAGCTCTTAATCATTCTCCAAATGCTATTTATGCTATTTTGATGCATGTTTAAAATTCAATCTAAAGACAGCATTTGAATGACTTAATTTTATATAAGAACGCCTTAATGGCATGTAGATCAGTTTTAAGCTATTTAAACCAATCTGCATCACTTATTTACCTGTTTTTGATTTCAAACTGTCATGTAATGATTCTGCACTATATTTTAGTCAGTTCCTCCATTGCACCATTTTTAAAGTTGTTGCCATGACTTCAGTATCTGGAGGATGGCTCACTGGCTGCTGTTTGCAAGGAAAAAACCAGGGATGAATTTAACTCAGATCCTCAACATAACATTTAGTTGCTGTAAATAGAGACTGCAGATGATGTATTTGTATTCATTAGTTGTTTTGATTAATTTTGTGTTGCTTGTAAATCTCACTATATTAAAATGTTATTAAAATATATAGATCTAAATCAATAATTTCTTTCAAAATCAGAAATTTACATGCTGTATATATGCATTTCAAACATTCATATCTTATATTTTTATGATTATGTCTTACAGCTAATGAGACCCCAAAATTCTTTTTTTTTTTTTTTTTTTTTTTTTAGAAAATTACAAAAAAAAAAATTGTACTCATTTTATGGTTGCACTGTAGTGTACACAATTTTGAAAAAACCTGCTGCCTTGACATCTGCCCAGCAGACAGACACTAAAACACTCCAGAAAAAGGTTAGACCACAAAAGATTACTCCAAAAGAAACTGCTTGCTATATTGAGCCATATTTTCTGGAAAGTTGACTGGAAGGAAAAGGTATGACCAAGCAAAAGAAATAAAGTATCAAAAAAATTGTGACGCCAAGTATATGCAATAGTTTGGGGGAGATTCTGACATCAGTTTCAAAAGTCACCACATACAGACTCTCCTGAACTCGAAACAATGTCAAAGGCAGGTTTTCTGTGATAAAAAAAAAGACTAAAGAGTTGCTCAGGCCTGTTTTCAACTTAAGGAATGTGCATTTGAATTAGAAATTAAAGCCCCAGAGATTAGAAGGAAGAGTAGAAATTAAGAGAATCCAAGTTGATGACCAGATTATTGTCTGAATTCTTTATATCCAAAATCTTATGTTTTTTTACGTAAAAAAAAGAACTGACCTTTTTAAATTTTCCTTTCTTTAACATGTTATTCTCTCCCTGCTGCTGAAGGATTTTAAACACCACTTTGTTTGAGAGTTGGGAGATTGTAGGCCCGTACCCATCCTGGTGGGTCTTCAACCTCCTTCTGGTCTTACTGCAGCTTCTTCACTCATTTTGGTCCTACCTCATAGTGAAGACAGCATGCAGAGCCATCTCCAAAGGAAAGGTGAGTCGCCACACTCTTCTCCTCTGCATCATTCCTAAATGTATGCTTCTTGTTGTATCATGCGGTAAAAAGCTTTTCCATTAAGGTTAGTATTCTTGTGTTTTTTTTCCACAGAATCACTTTCTTTAAAAAAAAAAAAATGCAAAAAATGTCACCCCAACAATTACATTATTGCATTTATAATGTTTAGCATCTGGATTTGTTGTTTTATTTGTTGTTTTATTGTGTCTAATAAATAAAGAGAAGCACTGTTGTACTTTTTCCTATCAAATAATATATCTATTCTATGTTCATGCTACTTTGCAATCTTCAAGGTGGGGAAGTGGAATCCTTTACATGTAAGTAGTTCTACACAACTAAATGCATAGCTACCACGGCCCAGTATATTCAGTATTTCCATTTGTACTTATTATCTATTTCAGACCTGTACTGTTCTAGTTATTTAACCATTAGATTATTTTTGATTAGTTAAGGTGCTCCATGCTCCATGTCTTTGAATTGCTGTGTATGGAATTTGTTTGAAAGTTCTCTGAATATAATTATTTCATATTATGAGTTCAAGCACACAATAGTTATTACAAATTAGTTATTACATGCACAAATTTATTTTTGCATGCTGGCACCCCATTTTTAGTATTCACACATATGATAGCAATGGTAAATCTTATATTAGTCCACAAAAGCTCAAATTATTGTGCTAACAGTGACATTAGCATGCTAACATTTAATTTATCAATCCTAACACATACTAACTAAGGCTAATGGTTACGAAAAGTTTTCCTAACAATAATAACAGAAAAAATGCAACAAAGGTCTTAAAAAGTAAAAATGAGTTTTAAACCAGATCCCACTTATAAGTTACCAGCAAACATGCTACAACAGTAAACTGTTGTTCTGTGTTTAATACTAATAGTCATGATAAAAAGGAAAACAAAAGCCTCTGTCCGTTTCTTTCAGATCAAATGAACCGTCACAGTTAAAATGTTGTGATTTCGAGTTCAACAGTGTTTTCAGATTTAGGTTTTTAAGTGCAAAATGCCTGTTTTTATTGACACATACGTAATAAGAATGTTGTTATGAGTGCAGTGAAACACAAGTAGGGCTCAAGTCATCACATTCTTATTCCAATAAACACAATAGAGTGACTCAGATTGTTTCAACCAGCACCTGTTTTAATCTGTCAAAAAAATATTTTTTAACAGTCACATGTCAACCACATTCAAAGGATCAAATAATAAGTGTAGATAAATTAGATCTCTAAATGATCATTTCATTTCTGCAGGTTTCTAAAGATGACCGCAGTGACATCGAGTCCAGCTCTGATGAGGATGACAGTCCTCCTCCCAGTCAGAAGCACCACAGCAGCACCACCAATGGGACCAACAAAAATGGGACCAATGGCTACCTGACAGGAGTCCCGTACCCAGACGAACACTGACTGAGCTGATATCATGCGAATGGAGCCATGCTGCAGACACTACCCCACTTATCTGTGTGTCAGCATATGTATGCGTGTGTGTGGGAGAGTGACTTTAGGCATATGGTGGAGACATGAGCATCTCATCTTTGTAAGTTATTGATAGATTTATGTGAATGCTGTTTTGTCATTGGTTCTTTACTAATTTTGTTGTGCAATTTATTTTTCTTCAGCTATATATTTGCATCAAACTAGACTCACTGGCAAATTTAGGGAATCGGTACAACACTCATTTAGCCAATGAATGACAGCGTTTCACTTTATGGTTGAAGCATGCTACATTAATTTACAGGAGTTTGACACACTGCACAGGGTGTTTTTCCCCCTAAGTTTGTCTTTTTGGTTATTTGATTTGGATGAACATGTTTACAAGTTTTTAGTCAGACATCTTTTTTCTTCTCCTTATGATGTCAGTGTTGACATAATCTTAAAACAGAAACAGCTGTGTTTTTCACCTAAACATCAGAGTATTAGCCGGATTCAGTTTTATTGCTACACCCCCAAAGACTTGCCAAAACCGTGAGTTTTTTTTTTTTGTCACTTACAAATGAATGATAATGTGAAGTTTATGCACATTTGGGAATACATTCTTCACTCAATATGTATATGAGATGTCAATAACAGTAGTATCTGTGTGTGCATCAGGTATGGCTAGATGCTGTATTCTTTATCCAATCATTTTGTTAGATATTCTCGTACATTTCTGGTTATTAAATTAAAGGCAATTTGTCCTCTCATGAGGTATATATGAGTTGTTTGAATAATTCAATAATAAAAAAATACAATTATATCAAATGTGTCTTGGTGTGTGTGTATGCAAGAGGAAGCAAGATATTAATAGCATTTTTACTAAAGAAATTTAAAAACCAGACTTTTTTTAACAAGCACTAACTGTAGAGTAATTAGTGTGGAAAGCTTTGTACTCTAAATCTTCAAGAGCTAAATGGCTTTATTCTAGTAATGATCTTGTCAATAACAAAAACATACAATAATTGTTACGGTATAATAAATAATAAAGTTTTTCCTTTTACACATCTATTTCAAATAATCCACAATTTTTAACAAGCTAAGTCTTCAAATATCATACCAAAAAAAAACATCATAAAACATCAAAACATTAGTTAATGTACTACAAAAGAAGAATGGTTTTGATGATTTTGTTCCCTCCCACTGTAGCTCTTGTAAACTAACTAGCCATCTAGCTTTCGTTTACCATTATAGGTCCTTTGGCCCTCCTCCTGAAATTTTCCTGTTTATTGCGCGCCAGCAAGAGCTCAGGGCATTTCCGCATGAGTGACTTTGTGAGGAGAATGGTCAAAGTTCCAGGTTCAAAGTTAATAAACTGCCGAGGTCTTAAGATGAAGGACCCTATCGACTCATGCTCTGTAAGTATTTCTAGCTTAAAAATAAGGGTAATGTTTGGTTTTAAGATTCACTGAGGAAAAGGATTGGAAATGCAACCTAGTGTTAGACAGATCACACGGTTTTTGTCCCCTGGACTTAAACTCATAGAACATGTCTTCTTTCAGTATAACCACCTCTATCAAAATCTAAAGCAGTATTCAAAAAATGGAGACAACTATTTGAAAGAACTTCAAACAGTTTTTCAGCAGAGGTAGGTTTAATACATTTTTTGCAGCTAAAGCACATTTAAATAGGTACTGCACTTATGTTTGACAATTATTGTCCTTTGCTGCAATGTTTCCCACTTTTAGAGCTGAGCTGGAACTTACGTACTCCAAGGGCATTGCAAAGCTGGCAGGGAAACTAATCAAAGCATGCCAAGGAATGCCAAAAAAGTAAGAGACATTGTGTTGTTGTCAGTTTTCAGTTAGTTCTGCCTTTTTCTCTGCTTGGTGTCAAACATGTCCACTCCCAGGAGACAGGCTGCACCATGGTGTACAGTAATAATAGGATCATGAGAAATAGCATGCACCCTGCATGTAGATGTGATCAAAACATGAGCAGGTGTCAGTTTAATTAGCCCACAGCACTAACCTTTTCATGCTGGCTCCCCTCTCAGTTCCACCTACACCGCCTGGTGTCAAGTGTCAAATGAGATGTACTCGAGAGCAGACGCACACAGGTAGATTTGACCCTGGATTAACCTTGTAACATGGGCTGACCTTACACTAGGACCCATTCTGAATAGATTTTGCTGGTATATACTGTCTGATGTTTTATTTTCAGAACATTAGGAAATGCAGTTCAACAAGAGGCCACTGAGGAAATCCGTCAAGTCTTAGATGAACACGCCAAAAGAAAAAGGCCTGTGTGTAATCTATTGTTTCTCTCTGTGCTACAATGTTTAATCATTACTTCCAATTAATTCTAATATTCATCACAGCCTCCTTGTGTTTTGATAGCTTGACACTGCCATTGAAAGGAGTGGAAAACTTTTTACAGCAAACTGGAATGAGCAACTCAAGGTAGGAATATTTTTTTTATTGAAAACAAGGATCAATGAAGAGGTAAATGTCCTTGCAGAGATAAAATAGTCTGTGCTGTAAATGCAGACTAGATAGGGCACTAGATATTAGCTCAACATAGCTCTACTTTGATTTCAATGTCCAATGAACAGTTTTTCCAGAAGATTATTTCTCCCTGTAGTCCTTCCAAAAAGTTTTTTTTTTTCATTGCCAGTCATGAAATGTAAGATTTAATTTGTAAAGTAATGCTTGATAATGGGAGGGCTCTTGGATTTTCTGCAGTTTCTCTGAGCATTGCAAAGCAATGTTGGGTAAAATTGCCAAGATGCCCTCTTAGTAATGCATCATGTTTTGTTTCAATGGAAAGTAACCTTGGAAAAGAATAACAGTACAGTTCAAAGATTAATCCCTCCTTTATTTACCTATGACTTGTCTCAGGTGTGGTCATTTGTACAATCTTTATAACCTCAGTCTTCAAGCTGACAGTCCCATGTTACCTTTCAGGAAAAAGCGGTGGATTCATCACATATATCAACATTAAAAAGACACAAAAAACACATCATCACATTCCTTAGAAACTGAAGGAATGCAACATAAGCTCCTACAACCATCACCCCTACAATCATTCACACAGCACTCTTTACAAATATAATACATAACCTTTGTCTAGTTACAATAATTAAATTAAAGTTTTATTTGATTTAAGAAGTGCTTACTGTACTTAAGTAAACAGATATTTTGTTTCCCCTGTTGGACTTTTTTATGCTATTCTCTCTTTGGAGCCGCTTACAGATGCTTTAAAAAAGTACTCCTTTTGTCAGTCAAGTTTCTTCAATGATTCAGCAACAGATCCTCAATGCTCTGCTAACAAAAAGTTGAACTGATAAAATGTTATGTTTCTCCTGGTTTCCTCTGCACTAAAACAGCTGAAAAAAAGATTGCATGGGCTGACAAAAGAACACGAGGCACTCTTCAACTACCTAGAAAACAATAAGCACATCAGCACAGAGAAAGAAAAACAGAAGGTACGTAATACTGTTCGTAAACTGCTTTTATCTCACCTAGGATCTAAAAAAAAATAACCTTTTTTTGAAAAGCTATCAATATATCTGTTGAAGATTGAAATTGCATGTGTTTTCTCAGCAGATGTGTAACAGACTGACTAAGTCAGCACAGCAGCAGTCCATAGTGGATGAACATTACTATAGTGTCAACATGGAGGGTCATCAGATGAGACTGAAGTTGCAAAACACTCTGAAAAACTGCTATCAGGTGGGAAAACACCTTACTAAGTATTATATTTTATCTAGGTCCTAATTTGTGTAGAATAACTTGAATCAGTGAGAATAAAATGACATTTCAGACGATCAAAGCAATAAAATCTCAGATGTTTGAACATTGAATTCAAACAGTCAACTCATTGTATGTAGTCTGCTGGTTGACCTGTATGCTTCAAGGATTAACAATACAGGAGAAAATCAAAGTCTTCATGCTGTCTTGCATTAAGAGCACATTCACATGTGCTTTGCAGTTCTGTCACAGCTTTGTGCAAGGGGTGGTTTTATCCCAGAGTGATGCTAATAATGAGCTTGTTAATGAATGTGTAATTTCTTTCTGCTTTGCTTAGGTCACACAAGAGCTAGAGAAAAAACGAATTGAAGTTCTGTGCAACCTTTTGAGCAAATATAACCTCCACGTGTCTACTTTCAGTCAAACACTTAAGCATGTAAGAAACTCCTCAATGCATCCTAATCACAAATACAAATAGAACCTCTGAAAGAACACGCGTTAACCTGCAGCTACTACTGCTCATTCCAGGGTCAAAAGCAGATAGAGCAGACTGCCCAAAGAGTGGACGTGGATAAAGACATACAAACCCTGATGGAAGAAAGTGGCAACACAAATGAAGACAACCAAATAGAGTTTTTGATGGCTGATTATTTTGTAAGTATTTTGTTTTGTTGTGTAGTGTATTTATTGCTTGTTTGAATGAAAAATACCTTAGTAGATAGAAAGTAATAATTTCCGTCTGATTTTCATAACTTCCCCAAAAAATACAGCCAGTACAATCAAAGTGACAATGCTTTACACACTTTCAACATTTTATTTTCAACTGGGCATCTAGCTCTATCAATTTTATGATCTAATCTGGATGGAAAGACCCTACTTGGGGTGCTGTTAGGTAGTATTTCTAGCATTAAGGATGTAGCATCATCCCCAGCTCCCTTCCTCCTTTACTGTTCATCAGTAAAAGAGTGAGGCTTTACTGATGAACAGTGAGGTTTTTTGGAAATAAACCCTTAGTTTCACCGTAAGAGCTGGATGTACAACAAAAACATAGTGTAAGCTTAATTTTTGGTTATTTGCAAATAATTTCTTCTGTTTTTCCACTTTAATATTTTAGATCAAGCATGTTATCAGACATAGATATATCAACACATATAAGATGCAGTTTTTAAATTGTTATAGTGTTTAATGATGGGGAAAACAAATCTAAATCAACTATATGAAACAGTAACTGCCACCGAAAGCTTATAACTTGTTGTGAAATTATATATTAATTTTCCTGTTTTGTTCAGGAGGAGGATAGCAAATCACTGATGACCACAGACAGAAGAAGAGACGCGATCAAACTGAAACTCCAGCGTCTCGAAGAAAGCATTACTAAGACCAAGAAAGAATGTGACGGTAACTTAATAACTATATGTAATAATTGATAGATGACTCATAAAGTGGTTATGTGGTATCATTCTAATGCCTGAATATTATTATACAGGAATTGAAAAACTGATCAAGACCTACACTGAAGATTCATCTTTTTCAAATCAGAAGAACCTTGAGGAAACTGAGGAGCTCCGTGATGAGGTAATTGAGGGGAAGTGTGCAAAAATGCTCCTAAAGACATGTGCTTTATGCGGGGGGGGGAATAGACTCTCAAGTACTCACTAATGCCATTTGTTTCCTGCAGAATACTCTCAAACTGGACCTCCTGGAGGCCACTCATTACAAACTCTCCTTATGCCTCTCTGAATTTGAAGAGACACCCAAAACATCTGAACGATTTGGTAGCAGCATTTTTAAATGGAAAGATAAGGTAAGATTGTTGTAAAATAAAAGCATTTGTATGAAATACAAACAAATTTGACTTTATTAAAGCCGGCTAAATAAAGCAAACATGTTCAAAAAAAGATTGACCCACATCCCGGCTTCACAGAGAAGGTTCAATATTAAGAAAATTGTAAACAATAAAAGCAAAACATATACAATATGTAATACAACATTGAATTACTTTACACCGCACCCCTTTTTTAACAATACTCAGGCAACCTTGCTTCCCATTATATAATACCGAGTTAAATTAAATCAGGTGAAAATTAAATTGACAAATAGTTTGTCCATTTAAAAATGTATCTCATTTTGACATTTTCAGCTGATCAGCAAAATGTTAGCCACCACCACTAACTAAACACTAGATAGTGGAGTAAACTATCTATGCTTGATGAATAAAATTGAGAACACAAAATAACATCCCCAAAATTCTGTATTATTTCTAGTAATTTTGGGAACTCAGAAGGATTAAAAAAAATAAAATAAAATTTAAGTCTGGAATATTGGTAGCAAGTAAAAAAAAAATGCCTTGAAACTTTTAGAGCGTCAATTATTTCCTAAGGCCAGCATCACTATTTGAGATCATCAACACACAGTTAATCCACATTTCTTTGGCCTTCCTTTTAAAAAGGTAAATAATGGAGGCCTGCCTTTTTTTTTCCTCTAAGGACTGTGAGCATAGCATTGTTCAGTTGACCCGTCCAGTAAAACTCCGAAAGATGCCGTTAAGGAGCCAACAATCACTAAGGGCTTCCATCATTTATAAAGGACCAATTCAGGTTCCAACAGAACCAGCCGTAAAGCCAGAACCAAACACTGACCAGATCACACCCACAACACCAACTCAGGAGACAGCAGAATGCAGTGGACACACTGGAAATGAAGCTCAGCCTACCAGAGATGATAACAAAGCAGAAGGTAATTTATTCAACACACCACAGAACAGTTTTCTATTTATTGTCAGATTACATGTCAAGTTAAATGTATAAAATATATATTTAACAGATCAAACAGCAGCCATGCTGTGCAGCATTGGAAAATGCAAAGCCCTGTATAATTTCACACCTGAACACGAAGAAGAACTGACTTTCAAAGAAGGTAAGCTGTTCCCTTAAAGTTGATCATGTAAATAACATCTGAACTCTTAACTGAAAAAAAAACATGCTTCTCAGGTGATGTTCTGGACATTTATAAAAAGGAAGAAAATGGTTGGTGGATTGGAGCTCTTAATGAACGAAAAGGCCATTTCCCGTCAACCTATGTTGAGGAGCTACCTATAATGAACACCAGCAAATCATCTGATGCCTGAATGACTGGACTGTAAATGGGGAAAAAAAAGCCTCTTAACATTTAAAGCCTGTATGTGTGATATTTTATTCAAGTCTTATATGTACATTGAAAAAAAAGTATACTTCGAAATTGATCTTCTGGCAATCTTCATTTATGATTTCTTTGTATGTTTAGCATTAATGCTGTTTGTGGACTTTTATAACAAAATGTTTGTTTTTACATGTGCAGACAAAACTCAAAGAGTGAGAATACTTTTTAAAACATGCATTTTATAGAGAGAAAATAATATACAAGGGGAAAAACATTGATGTTCCTGATGTTTGTAAAATGAGCACTGATTTTAAAACAAAAATAAATGAAAACTGCTTACGTTTAAATGATTAGTTATTTGACATGTTGCAGATCTAATACGTACATTTTGTATGAGGCAGAACTTGAGTAAAAAAACATCACAGAAATTTAAAAGCAGATTCATCATCTTAACAAAGTTGACTATTCGGTTACAGATCAGGTGTCCCCCTTTGATCATATTCCATGTCACCATCCTTTCCTTCAGTCTGTATTGCAGAAGAAACACCACCGCCTTTTGTAAGCATACCACGAAATCTCAGGAGCGAGCCTTAGAAATGAACTCCTTTCTGACATTAGCCAGGAATGCTGGTAAATTATTGGTCTCCTGGAGTCGGCTTTCCAAGATTGGCAAGCACTCGAGCGCCGGATCGCTGGACACAACTGTAAATATTCAATACTTTGTTATTATATATTACAAGAATCAATGATGTGTTTTTTTCTATATATAAAATTAGCAAAATTTCACAGAAAATTTGTGTGACTTACTCTGGTAAGATCCATTTTCTTTAATTCCCATTGTAATGACGTAAGCGCTGTCCTGGTCAGAGAGACTGATGTTTCGGAAAATAAACTGCAACTTTTCACCTATTAAAAAAGCAAAATGCAAAACTAAACAACTTCTGTAATATTTATTTTAGAAAGTTGTGGATCAGAAAGTTGGCCTAATAAAGTAATCCAAGGATTGTATGAAGAGATTCAGTCTTGATTGTGTGTTAGAGGAGGTGGGAGAAAAGAGGCAATTAACTCAACTAATTTATCACATCACCATGGCAACACGCAAATAAAGAGCCGAGGCCTTTCCTTTAATTCAATAGATTTTATGCAGCATGATCAGGTCTTGCATAATCTTTCATTAGGCTTTCTTCAATAACAAAGAGAGGAAAAAAGAAAACAGAAGAAAGTGTTTAAGTTCATGTGCTGCAAAGTGATTGTGCGTCTTCACAGAAAATGAAATTAAGCTGATGACACATATATTTGGAACCCACTGATATATTACGTTTGCTGTAATAGTGCTACTACAGCACTATTTTATGTGCTGTAATAGTACCAGCACATAAAAAAGGAGAAATATGGATTCTTTGCACGATCACATGAGGCTGGATTGTCACACTGTGCAACTTGCTGACATTTTAGGTATGTAAATGTCCTACCTATCCAATTGTAGAAATCAATTACTATGCAAGGGTTGGCATGGTTATGGCTTAAAAAGCGCTCAATTTTTTTATCGTACTGTTCCTTTGGCGTAAAGTCCTATAAATAAGTCACCAGAGAAAATAGAGGGGGGACAACAGTTTTCTCCAACTCTGTGGAACAGTATTAGAAAGTGCTGTTTTTAGTCTGCTTGGCTTACCTTTGACCATCTGCGTCTTGTCGATAATTGTTCGAATCTCCACCCCCAAATGATCCTGGAAAACAAGCCTGGCTTTCTTGAGGTTTCTCAGTCTGTCTTTGTTTGCTCTATTCTGAGACCCGATTACTAAAATAGGGAACATAAGTGAGATCATTGTAAGCTACACCACATGTTAACTTATTAATTATAATTATTTCCATAACTGAAAAAAAGTCACATCTTACAGTCTTTTCTCTTCATTTGTTCTTCTTTATGTTTCTGAATTTTTAGGATGATGTCCTCTTTCTGCATCTCTTTTTCCTCAACCTCAGACATCACCTCTGATATGGCACGCCGTTTCTCCTTCAGTGCTTTTTTTTTTTCCTCCAGGTCTGCAGAGACAATGTGTCAAAACAACAAGATGTAAGCAAACTGAATGCTTTGAGGATGCACTTCAAATACTGTCCTTTTCCCTTAAACTGCTAGAACAAGAAATCAGGGGAGAATGCTCACTCTATGGCAGGACCATTCTAATCCACGAGTGATGGCGGCTTGGGAGACAAACTTACCCGTTTTAAATTCCTGTATTGTCTCAAACAGCTTCTTGTCATCCTTGCATTTCTTCAAACATGTGTCTGTGCCGAGAAAAAATTTTAGAAATAGGAGAAAAATTAACAGTTAAATTAAGATTAATTTCAGTAACTAACTAGGGAAAACCAAGATTAGTCTTTGTCAACTCCATTGATTTCCACGGTTTTTCTCTTAGATTTACAGAGAGCTGTCCATTTCTTAATCCTGGAAAATATGTATTTTGAAGGAACAGAAGCAACTTTATGAAACACAAGTGATGAGTATACTATATTCGGGTAGCTCAGATATAATTTATGTACCTTAACAAAAACCATCTTTGAGTCTCCAAAAAAAGCGCTTTAAAATTGTTATGCATTATTGTAAAAACTTTTTGATTTGTTCAATTTATTTATATTTTTTATCATATTTTATTAGTTATATTTTTGATTAAATTGGACATTTGAGATATCGTAATTCCTTATTCCACAAAAACATGATTAATACGCTGAAACTTACCAACAGCAGATTTTACAAACTCTCTGTGATTGTGAGAGAACTCTGAAATTGTGTCAATTATCTCTGCATATGCTTTAAGGTGATTATTGTGGATCTCCTCCAATGAACTGGCGAACCTGTCCCTCATGTTTGGGTCGGTAATAGACGTCATAATGTTCTGACACAATCTGTAATTTCTGAAAAACAAAAAGCAGCTTATTAATCATTACGAAACAAGAATCAACATGGATTTATGCACTACAAACCCTGCATGTTTTTAACCAGTTGGATATTATAGTAATGAGGGTTAATTTACCAGACATTTATAAGATGAAGGCTGAAAGAGAGGGGGGAAAAATACAAACTAAATCAGCAAATAATATAGCCCAAATTTATTGTTTTTGCAATTTCTTGTTGGGAATGACCAAGTCATATTTTGATTGAAAATTTTAGCAATATTATTGCTTGTTGCATTCTTTTATAATAATGTGCAGCTCTAATATTCGTCACATTGAACAGGTTAGGTAAAAGTCTCAATACATCAGGGCTCACTTCTATGTAACAAAATCAGAATAACTAGATGCTCGATAATATCTCTTCTGTAATAAAAAAAAAAAATTCCAACAGCAAAATGTAAAGTTTTTGCTTTGTCGTAAAATATGTGCAAACACAATCATTTTGCTCATGGCAAACGAGGAAGATACAAGAGATCGGGGGAAATGCACCCATCGTGAGGAAGGGCAAGTCTCAAATAATATGGTAGAAAAATAAAAACAGTCATTGATTAAAAGAAAATGTCTCAAAAAGATTTTACCATTTAAAAACAGAAAGACCGCTTTATTGGAAGTAAACGAAAAGATAACTGGAGGGTTAATCTTCCGGACAAGAAAACAGACAAAAAACGTTGTTTTATTCATGAACATTTGTTTCGTCTCATGAGCTTAGTACAATATGTTAGCATGTGAAATTAGATTGCAGTTAGTTATGAAAACACAAACAGCAATTTGAATTTTTAACATATCTACGTAACATCTTACGGTTGCTCATAATGCATTTTATGAGCAACCGTAACAGCAACACAAATAGCCAACTTCTGTAGTTCCACAGTGACTGCCATCTGCCTGGCAATGTTAGCATGTTAGCAGCTATGCTAACTGGGTAAAATCATCAGCTTTTTAGCCATAACGTAGCTTAACTCCATTCAGCATTACCGTGACACAAATTCGGCTATTTGTTCAAATGGTGTCAGTTTGTCTGGACATGGATTTATTACTCACCTGTTTAAGAGTGTAACTAAAGACTGTGGGTCTGACTAGTTATCGCAATAACAATGGTAACGTTCAAAAATCCGCGGTTTGTACACAGAGGGCGGTTACTGTACGCCGGAAATGACGCATTTTCAATTTGACGCCCTTTTAAAAATTATGTTTAACGCAGGTTCATAACGTCTGAAAATTCACAAGGTGATGTGCTTCATTCATGTTTTTACTTACCAAACTATTATTGAAACTATTATTATTTTTATCGGGATTTTTTGCTGAAAATCAATTTGAAGCCATGCAGCCTAAGGATCTCATACTCCTCCTGGTGGTGAAGATGAGACACTTCATACAGATTCCTTGCACCCGTAGTGTATTTCAAGTACTTACATCTATTAATTATAAAAACAGACTATTAAAGCCCGAAATTCAGTTTCTCGTAACATTAGAATATTACGAAACACCAACAAGGAAAGCATTTTTACTGCAAAAATTTGAGGTGTCCATGTCACAACCTAACCAATGATAGTGAAGAACTGGCAGGCGGTTGTCCAGCAGATCATCTTTGACACCTATTTCAAGGAGCATAATCCACAAATAAACCACTGCTAGAGAAGTTAGCTGTTCAGATATAGTCATATATCTGTTCAGATATAGACATAATCAGCTGAGTGGGAGGAAAAACTATAGTTTTCAGGGAGAAGATGTTTGTTGCAAGTAATAATGTTAACAACATCCCTCATTTCCAAGTATCTTTTAAAAGTATTTAATATGTAATGTAATTCGGTTGGAGAGAGCTTGATTAATAGAGTACCAGGATAAAGCGGCAGAGTCTCAAAGTACTCTTTGAAATTAAAGTAAATTTAGAATTTTGTTGTGGACATCAAGATCTCATGAGTCTGAAGGAGTGACGAGCGCCATTATCGAAGCTACGTGAGGTCTAGAAGGGAGTTCTAAGAAACAAAAATCAGTTATTTTCTGTCTCTATGAGCAGTGAGGGGTTTTTATCATTTTTATCATGGCTCATGACCCAGGATGTCATTTTATCTGAGCCTTTTGGGTTGGGGACAGAGGGGATTGTGGGCTAACAATGGATATTCTATTGCTTTTTGAGAGGTCCTATACATGGAGGTAATAGATTGGGAAAAAATATGACCTTACAATATAGTTGGCTAATGACACTAAGTTTCCAACTTTTTTTTAACTGGGATTTTTAAGAAATCTAACTTTATAATCTGATGTGCAGAAATCCTCTGAGAATCATTGCACCCAGTAACCTCAGCAGAGGAGACCAGATGGGCTCTGTTTTTAAAGGGAAGCCCATTTTGTTGCTATGGTCACTGAAAATGACTGTATTAATCAGGCTGAAGTGGTGCATAAGGTTACAGGAAGTGCTCTCTCTCTCTCCTGATGTTTGCAGTGGTTAATATTTAACATCTGTACAAGCTATGTTCTGGGAAATATCCTAATGACACTGTCATGTTGTACACAGTCTTTTAAACATGTCTTAAAATGCTGACCTCTCATGACTTGGGAACACATTATTATATCCCATATGAGGTCAGACAATTTGTACTTACTTCTTGTTTCCATGGCTTTGATGAATGATTTGTGATGCCCAGTTTGCAATATAAAAGAGTTGCAAAGAGAGGTAGGGTATCATGATGCTGCTTTGACTGGTGCTGGAAAGAAACCAGCTGCTCTAAGAAAGGAAGCATGATGGATTTTATTCATACATCAGGTGTCCTAATTATACAGCATCTGCAGAACAACTACCAAGAATACAACAGCTTCCACAGCTTCATGTCAATAGTGGGTGACCCTCGTAATATTTTCTATGTCTATTTCCCTCTCTGGTTCCATCTCAGCCATAATGTTGGCACCAAGATGATATGGGTGGCTGTTGTTGGAGACTGGTTCAATCTTATTTTCAAGTGGTAAGTCTACTCAGAAAATGGCATTTTATCTTTAAAGTGGGAGCTTAGAAATTCAAATCAAACATCTTCTTACTCAGGATTCTGTATGGACAGAGGCCTTATTGGTGGGTTCATGAAACCCACTTGTTCCAGAACAGCTCAAAGCCACATCTGGATCAGTTTCACATTACGTGTGAAACAGGACCTGGTAAGTAGGTTTGTATTGAGTTTAAGAATGTTGTTCAAAAAACACTTTCATTGATTTACTGTATGTTTTTACAGGTAGTCCATCTGGTCACGCTATGGGCTCATCATGTGTGTGGTATTTGATGGTCACTTCTGCTCTTGCCTTCACCAGGTCCTCTTGCGTCTCCTCTGTCTGGAGCTTTCAAAGGTGGACGTTTAGTTGATGCTTTCACAAAGTCAGAAGCAGGTTTTATATTAAAACGTCTAACATTATTTTTTTTCTTCAGGTTTCATCTCTTGAGGTCCATTCTGTGGACAGCTTTCTGGGTCATTCAGATAAGTGTTTGCATTTCCAGAGTTTTCATTGCAACTCACTTCCCTCATCAAGTTGTTCTTGGTCTCGTCATTGGTACGTTCTGCTCAGTTGTCACATGTTAACACGTATCAGATGTGCTATACATTTGAGATGACAATCTTTTTCTAATCTCTACAATGTTTAGGTATGCTTGTTGCTGAAGCCTTTAACCACATTACCTGGATCTATAATGCAAGCCTGAAATGGTACCTCCTGGTCAATGTTTTTCTTCTCTCGTTTGCTATTTGTTTTTACTTGCTCCTAAAGCTTCTGGACTTTGATCCTCTATGGTCGGTTGCCAAAGCCAAGATGTGGTGTGCAAACCCAGACTGGATCCATCTGGACACTACACCCTTTGCTGGACTATGCAGGAACCTGGGAGCCTTGTTTGGTCTAGGACTTGCGGTGAACTCTGAGATGTTCATTCAGAGCTGTAAGGGAAAAAACGGCTGCAATGCTGTATTTAAACTCTTATGCATGACTGCAAATCTCACCATCCTGCAGCTGTATGATCTCATCAAGATGCCAAATCATGGCGAGGCTCTTTTTTACGTATTGTCATTTTGCAAAAGTGCTTCAGTTCCTTTTGGCGTTGTTGCTGTAATACCTTATTGTGTTTGTTTGCTAATCAGAGACGATGAGAGAAAACTCAGTTAGAAAATAAAAGGACTGTTTTTTTTGCAACACTTGTTCTCAATACTTTTTGTTATAATTTGTAGAAAATGATGATCGACTGTTATTGCATACACAGAAGCACTGAAACTGCAATTTATGTGGGAAAAAAATGTATATTTTTTAGTTTAAGTAATACATTTGTATCATTTGATCCCAGTCATAATGAGAGGATTTCTCAAGTTTATGTTCTTGGTATTGTATCTACAGTATTTTGAAAGGAAGGCTAATCTAATTTACAATAATTAAAATGATTTATGTGCAACCCTACGACATGATGATTTAATCACTTTAGAAGCAGAGAGTTTGTCAATTTATGAATCTCTGTGTTTAGCTCGAAACATGAATCAAATAAATAATTCGTTAATTGCTGAAAAACAACTTTCTAACTTTGGAAAGAAAAACCTTCTCTGCTTTAATCAAAATTTCTTATGAACACTTCTTACATACAATGCAGATTGGTGATAATTAGTATAATATTTTGTTATATGGGTTATAAAAATACAAATACAATTTTAAAACGTGAATACACTATAAAGTTTCTATTTGGAACATATTACCAAACATTTAAGCTTCTTTAAGTCCTTGACTTTGTTAAATTAACAGAATCACTCACATAATTCTCTCTGTTTGTGTTGTCAATGTATACATCCTGCTCAGGGTGCATTACATAATCTCTTGTGTGTCTCTTAGCAGTTTCTCCAGGAAAATTCAGATATTAATCAATTTAAAAGTAATGAGGCAGAACAGAGTCTCTGATGTAACCAGATTAAATGGATTAATTAAACTCCTGAGTAGAGACCCTTTTCATCTTTTCTCACAGTCTCTGGTTGCTTAGCATCGGATGCACCTGAGGCCCACTGCTGAATGATGTAACTATTTTGAGAGAGAAGGCTCTTTTCCAAAGCTTAAACAAAACGGCAGGTTTCTGGGTCCAGGATGTCACTGTAGTGTACATTGCTGCCTTCATCTATCCTCTACCCTGACTAGTTTGCCAGTTTCTGCTGCAGCAAAACATCCCCAGAGCATGATGCTGTCACCACTATGCTTCACTGTAGGTATGATATTGGCCTGGTGAAAAGGTGAGCCTGACTTTCACACCAAAGAGTTCAACTTTTGGGTCATGAGACTAGAGAATTTTGTTTCCCATGGTCAGAAAGTTCTTCACGTTCTTTTTTGGCAAACTCCAGACAAGATGCCATGAAGCTCTTATTAAGGAATGGCTTTGCTAACACTTTATTTGAAGGGGTGTGGATAAGACTGCATGGCAGTGTCATAAACATGACATAACTCCTGGAATCTTCATGAATGTTTATGACTGTTGTCAAGAAGTGTCATTCGGTAAATGACAATACTTTTAAAGCAGGTTTGTTTTAAAACTTGCATTAAAAGTCCATTAAGTGTTAACTTTGCATTAAAGGTGTCATTATTTACCAACTGACACTTCATGACAACAATTATAAACATTCATGAAGACTCCTTCATGTTTATGACAGGTGGTATGTCATATTTATGACAGTGTCCTGTCAGTCTTATGCACACCCCTTGAAATCAAGTGGAGGCCACTGAGATAATTTAAACCTTCAAAACAGTAGAGATATTTGAGCCTCAAGACAGTAATGTCTTGGAGGACAACAAACAACTCCTGTGACTTTATGCTTGGTGCTTGACCTGTGACATGTACTGTCAACTGTGGGACCTTATATAAACAGATGTGTCCCTTTTCAAATCAAGTCTAATTTACCAGAGGTGAACTCCATTTCAGTTGTAGAAACATCTCAAGAACGATCAGTGGAAACAACTCAATTTTGAGCTTCATAGCAATGATCTTATGTGATTTGTAACTCTGTGCTAATTAAAGTTGTCTCAGGGAATCCAGGCTAGCAGGGGGCCCAAAACAGCCACAAAGATGAGGCTAGCTGTGGTCACAGCTTAACTATGATGAAAGTTAAAATAGTACTGATGATAATGAAGTAAACATTGATGTATAGGCACTACAACCAAAAGATGATTTGTTATGTAGGAATTAAAATAAAGAAAAAGAAAAGAGAAGGGAAAAAAACATTTTAAAAAGGCAAATCTTCAAAATTTGTACTATGTGGTTTTCAGATTTTCAAAGTCCAAAATCAAATGTTTTATTTTCTTTAGTTTAGAATTTACTAAATAAAGACTATTTTAAAACCTCAACTACAGCTAAACAAGACACACATAGTCAGATGTAGTTTTTCTTAATCCCTCAACTTCAGGATAAAACAGGTTACTTAAGTTCTTCGCTCTAGGAAACAAATAATGCCATGATATCTGAAATTGGAGCAGGGTGCACATCGGAACCATTTGTTGCAAGGATGTTTAGACCTGCTAAACATCACCCTGCATTGCCGTTATTTTGTATCTTTCAATGATATGAAAGTGTATAAAAATGCATTTTTAGACACACAGAAAAACTCAATTTCAAATTATTACATTCTGATTTTAAACATGCACTCACCACAGCATCATTGAATTCATAGTGATGTACTGATTTATTTTATCAAAGATTCTTAGCACTGTTTGTTGCTCCAAGTGATTAGCTGATCGGAGCTCCTGTTGTGACCAGTTTGTAATATGCTCCCTTTTTAGCCATGAGTTTATCATGTGTGCCTTGTTCGATGACTACTCCTTGGGACATTACTGCTATAATGTCTGCATTCTGGATGGTGGAGAGCCGGTGAGCAATGACAATGCAGGTCCGTCCTTTTCTTGCTTCATCCAGTGCAGACTGAACAGTCTGCAGATAAACAAAGCTCTATCAAGACAAAATACTTTTGGGGTTTCATGCGAGGGCATTTTTAATGCACGTAAGAAAATGTACTTTGTTTAGGTGAATCTCTTTTGTTAATGTAGTTAAGTCTGTTTATTTTGTTATTATTTATTTCACCTGTTCACTCTCTGTGTCCAGAGCAGAAGTTGCCTCATCTAGCAGCAGGATCTTGGGGTTTCGGACAATGGCTCTGGCGATAGCAATGCGTTGCTTCTGTCCCCTTGACAGCTGTGAGCCCTGGGCACCAACCTGAGTCTCATATTTCTACCAGTGTTTTCAAGTGGTAAAGAGAATGAAAAATTAACATGATTATCGTTTGTTCTCCATAACGCATCATTAGACACAAATACCCTTTCAACTCTTTTACATTTTGTGACATTTTAGCTCCAGGCTTCAATGTATTTCATTCTGATTTCTGTTACAGGCCAAGACAAAATAGTATAAAGTTGAGCTAAGAAGACATGTTGTATCACAATAAAGGTGATAAAGCCACCTAAGAAAATATTGTGTATGATATAATCAAATTTGTAGGCAACTTGCTTTTTTTTTTTAAAAAAAGGGTTGATTTGTTTTCATATAACCAAAAGCAATGTGTAGGTCTAAATCAAATAAAAAGTTTATTAGAATATTATGGCATGGGATGGGATGGGATGTTTCTAATCATTCTGTATGATTAGAAACAAAATGTTTCTAATCATACTGCTTGGTACTAGACACCCAATCACCAAGTTTCACTAATGAAGATGCACACATGCATGCCCTGATGAACAGACTGATGGGCCAGTTGTGCTTAAATGTTTAGCCTAGGATCACATCAACATGTGGAAGGGCAAAAAGCTGGAGTCAGACCCTTAACTTTTCACCTGATAGATGACTACTCTTTTCCAGTTGCTGACTGACTTAAAAAGAAAAAAAAAAAAAACATTTTAACCCTCAAATTAAGATTTAACATTACAGTCTTCATCATACCAAACTTGCATTAACCAGGACATGACTAAGTTTTTTGTTCAGTTTATTCACTAAATGAACATCATAATATGATAACTACAGTAGTTATTTTAAAATATCATTAATAAAATGAGGCATTTCCACTCACATTTGGTAGACCCATCACAAAGTCATGAAGATGGGCCTTCTTGGCAGCCTCCACAACCTCCTCCATGGCAACAGTCCGAGTGTTGTCTCCATATTGGATGTTCTCTGCTATGCTGCAGTCAAATAAAACTGGTTCCTGTGACACTATGCCAATCTGAGACCTCAGGAAGGGAACATTGATGGTATGGGATGGGTGACCATCAATTAACTGTAAGTAATAATAGCACAGTTTAACCAAACTGATTTTTTTAAAGTATTTTGTGCTGTTTACATGTAAATTGACCAATACGCACCACTTGTCCCTCATCTGGGTCGTAAAACCTTTCCAGTAACTGGACGCTGGTGCTTTTCCCACAGCCACTGCTCCCAACAAAAGCCAAAGTCTGCCCAGGCTTCACCGAAACAACTAGGCCACTCAGCACTTGAATGTCTGGTCTTGTCGGATATGTAAACTTGCAATTAAGAAACTCAATTTCTCCTTTGAATATCTCCTATGAATGGTAAGGTTCTTCTTAAAATGCACACTCACAAATGCAAAAATTGTATTTAAAAATTTAAAACCCACTGACCCATTTCTGTCCATCTGTGTGGTTGATGTTGATTTTAGGAACCCTGTCCAACAGTTGAAAGAATTGAGCAGCAGCAATTTTGGCTTTGGCATAATCTGGAGTGAAGGAGGAAGCTCTGCCCAGTGCCATTCCACTGATCACAATGGCTGAAATCACTCTAGGGACAGATTGCAAGAGTGCAGAATCAACATAAGGATGATATTAAAATATATATTTTTTTAATTTCCATGGGTCTAACCAACCTAAACACCAGCATGTATGGTAACCCTTCAACTCTGACCAGGTAACCTCCATATCTAAAAGAAGCAGCATATGCCATGAAGATGACACACTGTGCAAAACCGAAACATAAGCCATAGATGTTGGCTCGCTTCTTGGCAGATTTAAAAGGCAGCTCCAGTTTTTGCTCATACGATTCCACAAATGAGCGCTCTTTGGCTAAACCTGCAATGGTTCTGATGTTGCCAAGAGCCTCACTGGATACCTGAAGGACAGACACTATTTGTAGCTCTCAATCTCACAGCAAAATATCTGCCCAGTAATGAATGATCTGTTTTGGTACTGGGAAGAAACAGCAGCCTACCTGACCTGCTGCTTCCATAGATTTTTTATCTTCGTTTGCAAATCCTGTCAGCATTTTGGCTTGGAACACACCAGACAGTCCAATAAGAGGCAGGAAGCACATAATAACTAATGTTAACTTCCAACTGAAGTAGAAGGCAATGATGAACGAGGCTCCAATGTTGGTCAATGAGTTCACGATCATGCCAATCTGGGAACCTGTTGCCTGCAGAAATAATTTTAGCCATGACTATAATCACCATCCCAAAATAACACACCAATAAGTAAGATAAATACAACCCTGAAAACAAAACTTACCCCTTGCACCATGGATGCATCTGTGGCCAGTCTGGTAGTCAAAGCCCCAGGACTGTTCCTGGGATCATCAAACCAGCCAATTTCCTGCCTCAGCATGGCCTGGAAGCCCACTTTTCTCAGACGGCGGGTCAGCAGCTCTCCAGACTTAGCAAAAGCATAACCCTAAATAAACAAATGTGAGCCAGTGTTTGAAAGCTGATGTTTTTTATCTACTCTGTTTCAATGCAGACTTTAAGGAATTGTTTCAAGAAGCTCTTTATTTTGTGATATATGTAGACTGTTGGATGGATGGATGGATGGATGGATGGATGGATGGATGGATGGATGGATGGATGGATGGATGGATGGATGGATGGATTGCTTTGAGGACAGTTTCTCTCAAAATGGAATATATGTCTATTAAAATGCCAATTTTATGCAATAGATGAGTCTTAAATATTAAAATGAACAATTTTATTTCTTCTCACGTTTTTACTTTCAAGTTTTCCAACCTAAAAATTATTGGCAATATTTGTTGTACAATGAGCATACATGTGCTCTTTCATTATGCTTTTCGGGTTTGTATTTAAATTTGTAGAGTTTGCAAAAAATCCACAAAATTTTTATTTTCTAACAACTAGCATCAGCTCAGATTCTATATGTGTGTACATTTTTCTAAACACGTTATAACAATTTGCATAATTCTTAAGAGAAAGAGAAATAACCTGGAGAAACTGTGAAAAGAAACTGATCACAGCCACAATGCAAAACAGAATGCAGATCCCGTTGATCTCTTCCTGCTGCTGATTTAAATCCTGGAAGGCAAAAGTCTGAAAAAAACAGAATTAGAAAATCTAAAAAGGAACTGCTTTACTAAACAATTTGTTTACAATAACCAATCCAACCAGCTCAACTTGTAACGAAGAACATAATTATTCAGTCATAACGGGAGGAGTTCTTACCCCGAGAATCTGACTGAACAGGACTGCATAGATGGGGTTGACAGAGCCATTGACTGCAGCTCCCAGTGATCCCAACAGCATGTACGGCCACTCTGATCGGTTGTACTTCAGGATGCGCGCAACTGGAGCTGGCTCTTCACTCTCTTCAGGGCCTTCCTCAGTCACCTGTTGACAGATCTGTATGAGACCGAGTCTAGCCATAGATTTAGCAAGTTCTTAATCACAAATGGAGGGGTTACATTGTTAGGTGTTATCTGGAGATCCGAAGGGATCATGAAGCTTCCGGACAATGCATCTGGGACAAAGTCATTTGACAGTTGGCTTCGAGATCGCAGACGTACAGAGCTCCTGCTGGTTGAGATTGAGAAGATTAATTATCTTCTCAATAATTGAGAAGATAATCTAGATATGTATAGTACCTAGATTATCACTAGATTGATAATCTAGTGCTAATGTCATTGAAGTGTACAATTTGTTTTACCTTTTGGTAGATCTACAACTTCCATGTCTAAAACTCTCCACTTTTAGATCAAATTCATCCTCATTTGGCTCAGTGATGACTTCTGCAACAAGAATAATCAAATTAGTTTCATAACAACTCTGAAAGTTTCCAGCCACCTAAACCAAAAGCAAGAATGGCATGTATACTTAATGGAAGATTTTCAACTGTTACCCCTAATCTTGTATTGAAAAAACGATGCAACACAGTGATAAAGTTTGTGGAAGCTAACTATTCTGATTTGCTGTTCAAAAATATCTAGTCTTCCAGAGTATCAGATTGCCTCTTTTTCACAGCTACCGATGATATGATTTGTAACTTTCTTTGTTCGCAAAGCAAACAAAGAAAATAATCTTAAAACAAAAGTAATGTAACAACTGCCATTAGTCAACACAGTCTGTCGTGCCAGCTGAGTTTTTCCATTGTGATTTGTTTACTCTTTATGCACAGTGCATCTAGGTCTGTGAGATTCTTTGGCTCTCTCACATGCACACCTACTTCTGGGTCCTTCCACAGTTCTCTGATGGTTTTAGGTTGGGAAAACCATCAGAGAATGGTTTTCTCTGATGGTTTTCCCAACCTAAAACCATCAGAGACTGTTGGTTTTTCTGTCTTAACCATCAGAGAATGGTTTTCTCTGATGGTTAAGACAGAAAAACCAACAGCCTAATCAGCATAAGGTAGGGCTTTGGGGTGTGTTTAGGCTTATTTGCTTGCTATAAGAGCTGTTTGTTTTATCATGAGCGTGTGTAATGCTGTGTTTGCATTTTACATTTACTTAAAGGACATTTTTGAGTAATGTTTTCACCATTGTCTATGCAAAACTGCTTTTTTTACATCCAGCTGTAAAAATGGATCAGTGGTTATTTATGGGCTCATCTGTAAATATCAAATAACAAAAGAAAAGGAAAACAACATGTATGATGAAGGTGATAAGACAAGTCCTGCTGCTCAGTCATTATGCAGTCTGCTGATTCACAATGACAATCTTTGCCTTGTTTGTTTCAGCTTTGATTGTTTTGTTTTGCTGGTTTCACTTCTTGCCTACACTGAAATGATTTATCATCATTACCTTGCCCTGTACCTGCTGCCATTTACTCCCAATGTGTATGCATAGCACCATTTATTCAACTGAAATAAATTCAGTTCAGTTCATTTCAAATGTCCTAATGTAGCTCTAATTACATCCATTTATTGTCATCTCAAGGCACTCAACAGACAATGAGGTTGAATTCATGTTCAGTTCTTTGGTCTCAAATCAGTTCACATCAGTCAAATGTATTTCAATACAATCCAAATCATGCAGACAGATCCAATTACATACAGTACAGTGTGCTAACTATAGTGCTAATTAAAGGTAAAACTGCTTCGACTCACAGACTTTGTAGCAATCCTTCTTTTTCAATCATATTTGTATGTCCTGCCCTCCAAAGAGCAGAGTTTTCTGTTCTGTTCAAGTTTAGTCATGTTTTGACCAGGTGGTTGCTTTTCTGTGTTTGGTTTTCGCAACCTGCCCACACCCTGATTTCACAATGAATTATCCTGTTGTTCATTGTGGTTCACAACATTTGTGTCCAACAGTCCATCAGTCCATCCATCCTGGATCTTCACTGGAACTATTTGTCATAGATATTGGACTATATTTTTCTCATATTTTCTCGTTATCTGCAGTTTTGCTAACACTAGAGATAAAGGCAACTTAGATTAGGGTTGGCATAAAAAAATGACTTAATAATTGTGTTCTTGAATAGATTCTTTCATGACATAATTCAACTGTACATTAGAAATCCTGCAGCTACTGCATTTGAAAACAAAACACAACAAAATATGACACAAATACAAAACACGCATCCATCTGTGTCAACTCTCAAATGGTTTGTTATTATATTATTCCACTCCATTTTAAGTAACAATTGAAAGACTCAACAGCTTTTCCCAACACACAGCAAGCCAGTATTTATTGTCCGAGACTTCTGCCAAAGTGAAACATTATATTTTTATTATATTAATATGATAAAAAATATTTTTTTTTTAACTTTTTGGATTAAATAGTAACAAAATCATTTAAATTAACCAAAGTATGCAATTCCTTAATTTAACTAATCTTTCAA
Organism: Brachyrhaphis roseni; assembly: GCA_903066815.1. Classification (NCBI taxonomy): domain Eukaryota; kingdom Metazoa; phylum Chordata; class Actinopteri; order Cyprinodontiformes; family Poeciliidae; genus Brachyrhaphis; species Brachyrhaphis roseni. Next base: position 26,747 of record CAEFZY010042434.1, read on the forward strand.
CCTGCACTTTTTATATAACACTTTTAATCTGCTGTAGACTTTAGCACTAATTTGGGGCATTTTAATTATTAAAAAGCTGTCAAACCTTTACAAATAGATACTTTCTAATCGTATTTGCAGTCATATCCTTCACATGTCTTACCATTTGGTGTGTTGGATGAACCTTTGCTCTGCAGGGTCACAAGAGTGAAGTAGACACCTTGCTTTTCTAGTAACTCGCTGTGCGTTCCTCTCTCCACAGCACGTCCATTTTCAAATCCGACAATCACATCTGCATTTCTGATTGTGGAGAGACGGTGGGCTATGGAGATGGTTGTCCTTCCTGCACGTACCTGCAGGAAAATCTGGCTGTTATTCCCCAGAGCAAGTTGAAATGTTGGATTTTTTAAAAGTGTACTTGTGAGCGAACTAACATTATCCAGAGCTTCTTGTACTACAGCTTCACTCTCATTATCTAGGGCTGATGTGGCCATGTCCAGCAGCAGGATCTTAGGGTTTCTGATGAGAGCTCGAGCTATTGCAATCCTCTGCTTCTGTCCTCCACTCATCTGGCCTCCACCTTCACCCACTAGTGTTTCAAACTCCTGTGTAATCAATCCAAAATTGTACTTTAGTTGTTTTTTTTTAATTATGCAAAATCCAATACCAGCACGTACACCACATTGTTACCCAGAGCTGTACCTGTGGGAGAGCCATAATAAAGTTATAAGCATTGGCCTCTTTTGCTGCTTGGATGATTTCTTCCGTGGTTACTCCAGGCCGACCATACCGTATATTTTCAGCAATAGTTGTGGCAAACAGCACTGGTTCCTGCTCCACAATACCAATGAGAGAACGAAGCCACTGGATGTTTAATGTACGAATATCATGGCCATCCAAAGACACCTGGGAATGGAAGTTACAGTAAAAGATCATTATGAAGCCTTTAGTTTTATATGTGTTTTAGCCATGCAGGTAGATTGTTACCGTTCCATCCTCTGGATCATAAAATCTTTGAATGAGTTGAATTGTGGTGCTTTTTCCAGATCCACTTGGTCCAACAAAAGCAGTCGTTTCTCCCGCCTTGATCTGCACATTCAGGTTATCTAAAATCTGAGTAAGCAGTTGGAATTTCACAAGTTTTGCTAAGACCAAAGTGAGAGCAAGATAGACATTGAGTAAGCTGAGTTACCTTAACGTCAGGTCGAGATGGATAAAAGAAGGTGATATTGTGGAACTCCAGGTCTCCCTTGACTTTGTCTAATTTATGTCCATCATCTGAGAAACAATTAATTTCTGGTTCCTGTGAAAGTGAAAACATATGCTTTTATGCCATTGTGTTTCAGCTCTGCCCAAACTTTATTTCCTCTGAGAACATGTTACATTACCCGATCAATTGTTTCGAAAATAGTTTTTGCTGCTGCCCGACCAGAAGCAAAGGCCTCCAGACATGGTGAGGCCTGGCCAAGGTTCATAGCTGCCATCAGCACTCCAAAGAAAACCTGACATAAACAGGGCAACCAAACATTGAAGCAGATGTACACTGTTGAACAAGAAACTGAAATATGTGTTGTTGTCAGACACATTCATGTTTTAGGGTAGCTAATATTTCACTCTGATATTTGTGAGAGATCAATCAATGATCTTTTAAAGAATATGCAGATTTTGTCTGTCAAGAATATTTCAAATTGTTCCAGGCGTTTTATTAGAAAAGGTAAAAATATGTTTTATCAAATTTATGCATAGAAATGTGTAATAAATTAATTATTTGAACACCAATCTGTGTGAAGCACTTTTTAAAATATTATATATTCAGTCTTTATGTTTCTTATTTCATAATAAAAAGGAAATAAACAGGAGAACCAAAAGCAATATGGCTATAGTAAATTTTGCCAAGAATTCAAATTGACTTGCTGTTTCATGTGAAATAAGAAAATAAACACATTAATATTTAGTTTAAAAAAAGAGTTAATTAATTAGCAACTTTATTAGAAATTGTACTATTTTTTTCAAAAACATCTATTATTCATTATAGTAGTACATTCTATTTATAGATTAAATATTATGTGAACTTCAGCATCCTAAATCCTTTTAAAGATGCTGAGTGTCTCATTTATGAGAAAGCCTTAATATAAGATTTTAAATGTAATATTTTTGTAAATAAAAAAACTACTCAACATAAAATATATGTCATGCTTAGCTTTGTTTACCTGAATTAGGCTCCCTGGAGTCAGTTCCTTGGTGTCAATGACTAGTTTAGACCCGTACCAAAAGGCCAACGCATAACACAGAAAGATGATGCACCACAGGTATCCTTGAAACACTCCTATAATTGAGCCTTTTTTTACACCCCAGTTCTGAGCTTCAATGAGGTTTCTGTCATACCTGTCACACATCAATGAATCAATCAAACTGCATTTATATTGCACTGTTCACTCTAACAGCAACAAAAAAGTGCTTCACAGATTAAAATCAAATACTTAACCCAATGACCCCTACAAAAAAGGATAAATGTATTATTTTTGTTAAATACAACAAATCCTTAAAGTACCAGTATAGATGAACAAAATAGGAAAATAGTTGTTTTATCATTCATACAGTTTAACAAAATTACCTTTCAGCTTCCCTTTCCTCCCCTCCAAAAGCTGCAACTGTCCTTATGGATGACAGGACCTCGTCTGCCACTGCTCCTGCCTTTGCGTAGGCTGTCAACTCTCTTCCAGTTAGTCTGGCCACAGCCTTAAGTTGTAGAGGACACAAACTCTCAGAAAAATTAAAAACTGCCATCTACTTCCTGGTTGTAAAGCATAGTCATTTTACTACCATGGCCATCAGTCCAGCAGCTATGCCAATCAGAGGGCTGACTGCTATGACAACCAAAGTCAGCTTCCACCCGCCAATGAATCCAACCATAAAGCCAAACACAAATGTTGAGAGCCTTTCGATGAAAATGGACACCTGATCGGCAATAGCGTTGTTGATCTTGTTGATATCACTATGAGGGGAGGGAGGATAGAAGAAAAAGCAATGTATCAGATGTAATTCTTTTTGCAAAAGTGACAGTTTTTTTTACCTGAAGACTTACTCAGAAATCCTTGTGTTCAGTTCCCCAACAGAGTTGCAGTCAAACCATCCAATTTCCATTTGCATAACTTTCCTGAAATAAGTTTTTCTGATTTTCTGAGTTTGTCTTGCAGCTGCTGACACCCAGAAGACAATCTAAAACACAAAAACAAAGTTGTTCATTCTTTTTTTTTTTCATCTATGATGCATTTCTGCTCAGAAGATTTTCAAATTAAAGCTAAATGTTTAAACAAACCTGAAAATAACTAACAATCAGAACACCTAACCCGATGCCAATGTAATAATATGCAAACATGGTCATCTGTGCTTCGATATCCACCCTGTGAAGACAGAGAAGTGAAAGCAACATTCAACAATTAATCACCTCAGCAGTACACTCCTGACTTACCCGCAAGAAACCGTGGTATTATCAGTTGTTTCATATATGGAGCCATTGGTCCAATGAATGGTGTTGTTTATGCACTCCTTGTTTGGGTCTTTAAGCTCTTGGACCTCCAGCTCATAAGCCACAAAAGTGTTGGTCATCATGCCGTACACCAGGAGCATGAGAGGCGAAGCTGAGCCATGGATCAGGGCACACAGGCTGCCCACCACCATCATCAGTGTGTCTCTCCAGGTGGCAAATCGAAACTTTAAGTAGAGAAAAGTGCTGAGTTTCTGTCATAAATGGTTGTCTTTAAGAAATATATATACAAGCGCCTTTCTTTATACAATAATGGGAATAAAACATATATTTAATGGAAATGCTAATATTACTTTCCAGGATAACTTGGCACCTGACCACGACAAAAACTACCAATATCAGGTTAAAAGACCATTGTGTTTGACTGACCAGAAAACTGACCTGAACCTCAAAGATAGTCAATTAAAATTTTAAACCAAAGATGAAAGACATCAGAGCCAACAATGTAGATGAGCTGAAAGCAACCTGGGTTCTTTCAGGACCTGAAAACTTAAACGGAGCCCAGACTAGTACTGGGTGCAGATTCTGTACCGTACACTGATATATGTTTTAGCAGACATTTCATAGTGTCATCATATTGATGTTATGTTTCAAAATAAAAACAGTATCCATTAAATGCTTTGTCATCCTGAGTTAGGAGAGTTTCTGTAGCGTGTTAAGCAAGACAAAGAGCTTTGGGGTCAAGTCATTCCATACACTCGTTATGCAAATAAATGTTGTATCAGTCTGGCATTTTAATTATGCAATTAAACAACCCTTTTGTTAAAATAATTCTATAAAAAATATTTAAATCATTATACAAACAAGCATTAGGTGCACAAGCTTTTATGTGTTAAGGAGCATTGTTCTGCTGGAACCACCACCTGTATCCAAAGCTTCAACCATCTGACCCAAACTGCTCCCCTCAGATGAAACAAATGTGGTTTGCTGGAACAAACTGGGGCATAATGGGACTGGTGCACTGTTGCTAAACAATTTGATCAAAGCGCTGAACCATAATCCAACCTATCTCAGGATGACAAAGCATTTAACAGACTATACACTAATACTAGGTTTAGGGATAAAGACACACCCCGTCCATTATCTATGCCTGACAGTTCTTGCAGAGGTGTAGGAGGCGGGTACCTATCTTAAGCAATGATTAGGTCTAGGACGGGGTACACCCTGGACAGGTCACCAGTTCATCACAAGGTAACACAGAAATACACAGGGTAAACAACCATGCATGCACACACTCACACCTAATGGCAATTTAGAGTAATCAATTAACTTAATAGCCACGTTTTTGGACTGTAAGTGGAAGCTGGAGTATCCAGAGGGATCCAATGACCGCAAGACACACACAAAAAAAAACTGTCACAGTGTCTTAAAACACTTAATTAATTTTACGACAAAAAAACTGACATCAAAAGCAAGGAGATATAGGAAATCATTTAATAAAAGCAAACAACTACCAGCTGAGAGTATCCAATGCTTAGTGTTTTTTCCTTTTCCTTGTCATCTCTGAAAAATAAAACACAAATGTCTTTCTCAATCCACTTAGGTAAATCTTGAAATAATATAAGTATTTACTCTAAACTTGTAATCTTAAAGATGACAAAAGTGTTTTATCGTGAACTTACCTGATCTGAGTGCCTGGTGAAAAAAAGACAATGTTAAGTTAAAAAAAGTTATCCGATTTCAAAAGAAAGATAAAATTAGGAAATTAAAATCTAGTTTGAAGTTCCCATGTAGCACTCTTGCCTGTATTATCAGCATCAAACAGTTCATGTTGCTTAGATTTCTTCATGTTAGCCAACACAGTCTTATTCAGCACTGTGTTAACCTGAAATAGTAATAAAAACATAAAAAATCAACTGAGAAACATGATTTATTCATTTAAAAATGAATATAAAGATAAAGCTCAGATTGTTAATGTTTTTACTGAAAAAATTGTGTTTCACTTAGGTCAGTTGGATGGATGTAACATTTGTGCAAATTTTGTACTTTTTGTTCTTTAGTAAGTCACTGCTCTATGTGGTTTAACGGGAATATTATTTGTAAGCTCTATTAAAAGAAAACCAACTTAATATTTTTTTTCCTTAATAAGCAAAGCAAATGAGATGTTTGTGCAGTTGAAAAGTAAAAATGTGCCTTACCTGGACGTCTTCCTCAATCCACCAGCAACAATGAGGCTCTTGCAAAGAATTTTTATCGTATTACCAGGTTGACCTATGCCTCCATTTTCCTATTATCTTCTCTTCAATTAGACTGATAAGGGTCATGTTAACAATTATATCAACCAGGCTGCAAACTTAAAGAAAAAATGTATCAAATCCGCAAGGTTTAGTTTAATACATTTGCAATGTATTGGACTAAAGTTTGATCAAAGCATTAATATTTGCTAACCTGTTTTGATACCAAAAAATATCTTCTCTATAACCGTATGTCCCTCCTTATCAATGAGGACTGTAAAATGGGAGTAATGACCGGGAGGCCATTGATTATGATCATGAGTGAATTTCTAATAGTACATTAGTAAACCTTGTGGTGACATTTTGGCTCCTTCCGGAGAATAGAATGTCTTCTTGAGACTTTTATTGGTGAACTGTTTTAAAGAGGAAAGTAATTTAAGTCTTATCAACAACAATTATAACCATCCCCACATATACTGATAAAATTTGTTTGCATAATAGATAGTGCAGCAAAAACAAATATGCCTTTCCAGTTAATTTAGATCAGTAAAATAAATATTGATGCTGTCATCTGTCTGAATTGTTATGTTACACAAAAAAATCCATATATCTATTACTGAAATCCTTTTGTTAAATCTCGCCCATGATTGTGCTTCTCACATTCAAACATTAGAAGAGATTCAAAGTTTGGGGCTTACAACAAACTCTCCTCACTTTCTGCAGCTGAATTCAGTTCTCCTTATTTTGTATGTTGCTTTGAAAAAGCAACATACAAAAATATCTATTGCATGTTAAGTACTGCAGTCACAGTCACCCCAAGTTTCTTTTTTCGTCTCCAGATTTTACCAACAAATTATGCTTCATTTCGAAATCCAAAAATATGGTCACATGAGAACTATAATAGTTCTTTTACAATAAAAAAGTGAAATGATCACTCAGTTGCCGTAATTATGCATTATGTGGGTATTCATAAAGAATTATGTAACTATGTTGTTGTATAGGAGATAAATGCTCACTAGTACAAACAGTGCAGAGCTTTTGGAGTTTGCTCCGTCCTTACAGCCAACTATTATTGACAATGCTGGTGATTGATAATTTAGAGAGAAGGCGGGGCCTGTAGTCATCCCTTGATTAAAAAAAAAAGGATTTATATCACAGAGCTAAGAGCTTGATTCCACCAACAAATCAGATATGACTGCATGTGAGCTGTGATCTTCGTTTACTACATGAAATAAAATAAAAACATTTAGATTTGATAAAATACATAATTTAATATAATCTGTTTCAAATACAGCAACAATGTATTTGAAACAATGTTGCTGTTTCAACACTCACTACGGCTTACAAAAGTAAGACGTAGTGAGTGTATTTGTTCTTCCAAATACTCTCACAAAAGCAACATTTCATCATTTGATATATTGACAAGGACAAAGAATGCAGTGATGTTCAATTTGAAGATTTTCAATGTATTACATTTGCAATCATTGTTAATTATGAATTAGCAACACTAAAACATTTACATTTTAAATATTTTATTATAAATCAAACATTAGGTTGAGTGGCTGTGCAATGTATTTTGCTTGATATCCTTTTATTTATTTTCAACAAGCCAATACATTTTTAAAAAAAAGCATTGTCAGTTTAAAATGTCTTGCCAAACGAGTACTGTAATCTCTAGTTAAATGCGGATGCATTGCAAAAGTGAAACATAAAAGTAGTAACACATTCGTTTTTCCGTAAACATATAGCTGCTACATTTATGTAGTAGAGAGCACATAAACGTAGTAATGTACTTATTGCGCTGCTAGATTAATAAAAAGATTAAACATTCGGACTTATTTTATCTTTTTTGTCCAGGAGCGCTGATAATTAATATGCTTCCCTGTATAGTGCTACATTTCACATACAAATATTTTACCAATATTAAGTGCGAAATCTTCAATGGAAGGAGGAACGAAAGCCACAGGGTACTTGAAGACTGTAATGACAATCTCAACCAGTAGATGGTGCTCGTCTGCTATGCCTGCTGACACCGCCGGAAGTCAGGGTGGGAAATCACCAAATCAAGTCGGGCGAAAACAAACTTTGTGGCAATTTCCAGTTTATTCCCTGTTCCTCTTGGGACTGCAACTCCACTTCAGGCAGTGACCGCAGTACAAAACGCTGGTAAGTACAAAGATATTTTTTATGATCCTGTAAATTAGACGTTTTTGGCTAGAAGACCAGAGGAAGAAATATCGTAGAGGACGTTAGTCTGAATACAGTTAGATAAGAGTTTTTGTACAGTTCTGTTGTGTTTCTTAAAATCTTTATTTAAAAACAATAAATAAATAATAAAAAAGCACACAACATCTAAAATCTAAAACAAAGTTTTCCTCTTTTTGAGGCATGTTATTTTTTTATAGTCAGTAAAATTAAATTAACGTAAGCCTGTCTAAAAATTTAATATTTAGACAGGCTTACGTTAACCTGTCTAAAACCCTGACTGCTGACTATTCGTGCACTGCTGAAGTAAATGTTTCTTTTACTACAGTTTGTACAGTTTGTGTTCCCCCATACATTGTTAAGAATGATTCACAACCTGTTTATCCAGCTTGCGCTGCACATGTATCCGGTGGGCAGCGCCCGTCTCTCTCGCATAACGCAGCCGTCTCTCATCAAACCTGACGGGAAACATGCTGGATCAAACTCCTTTCATCCTGTCCCTTTTGCGTGACTCCCGAGTCTTGCTCAGCCAGTTACCCAGCCTGATAGCTCGGCAGCGTACAGGAAGCATTAAGGACTGCTGTTTTTTTTTTTTTTTTCTTTACTTACTTCACATGTAAGCTGCAGCGAGGTCCTTCTCCATGTAAGAAGTCTTAGAATTACAAGATTAATGTTTAACTCAGCTTCAGTGCTCAACTTTTATAATTTTCTATCTTCAAATCCATCAGGTCTATTTTCTGTGTTTATATATTATTTATTAATATAGCTGCTGTTTTGGAACACATTTCACAGTTTTGGTTACACCGCTGTTTAAGCATGGGTTGGCTGCCAGTATTATATGAAGGGTTTACATAGTTATACTTTTAAAACAGCAAACAATGATACACATGTCATTCTTACAGTTTATAGGCCTTTTAATACAAAGGGCCAGACTTGCCAGGGGTCTCTTCAGCTGTATGGAGCAAAGGGAACACAGAATGCCCCTCCCTGACCTGTTGCTGTACTACCAGATTACCTGCTTCTGGTTGAAAGAATACTACATTTTCTTTTCTTTGCTGCACTCAAAAGGTATATTTCACAGAGAGGAGCTTGTGTTTTGGAAATTAAATTAGTGTCACCAATCTCTCCTAGTAGGACTGCAGGCTCTTCCCAGGCACATAGCCTGAGTGAATATCAACTGATATCAACTATTATATGAAGCGGGATGACAAAAGTGTATACTATTCTGCAAAAATTAGCCCTACTACTAAAGTTAGTGACAGTTTGTTCCATAAGTTGATAAATCATCATCATTTTACTTACATAATTATTACAACAAATAATATTTTAAATGCTGTTAGAATAAATACTGTTTTTAATAAAGGTTATATCTTGTTTTTTTTATTTTTATAGGAGGTTTAATGCTGTGTTACATCAACGTTTCTTCCTTGGTGTCATCTTACTGCAGGAATCTCATGTTTTAAAGTGAACTGGGTAGCAAAAACACTGCAGTGTTTCACCCATTGTAATATGGATAAAAAGACACAATAGAAACATGGTCATACACTGGGGGCTTGATGTTTGTATCCATATTAAGATCTCACTAGCAACACTTTTAAAGATCTTGGTGCTGAATTTCTGGCTGTTACAGAATGTCAAGAACCAAACACAGTACCCTGTTAACAAAGTCTCTCTTCATGATGCGGAAACCTGATCTTTCTGCTCCAGAAATCTTTGCCCTTAATGTTTATCACACATTTTATTGCAGAGTTCAGATTTGTCCTATTGCTTTTTATGAAACACAATACAAAAATCTAAAGTTTCACATAAATGTTATTTTGCCTTTAGATTACCTGGTTCCAAGTTGCACATGTGAAAAGCTCGGATTGTGATCTTTCGTGTTTTACCCACAGCTTGTAAGGCTTGATTTATTTCTATTTTGTTAATGACCTCAGATTGACTATTGTCACACTGGCCACTGCTGATTACAGGAATAGTCAAAATTCCTGTCATAATGCTGATGCCCTTTTACAATATTCCACCCCTGCTAGTTTTTCTAATGACTGGTGAGGCCAACGTGTACAAACAGGTTTTCATCAAAATGAAAAAAATTATCTTGCAGTCATCAATGGTTGCCATCCTGCACAACCATTGATGTTGATCTGCTTAGGCTCAGATCAGCAGTGGCTGATCTGAGGTTCTTATGGTATCATGTTTTTAGGCTTTAAAGATGTGTGTGTAAAAAATTTTAAACAATGCAGCATTGCATAATTTAATCGCTTTTATTTAAGACAAAAGTAATCAAAAAGCAAAAAAACTAGCATGTTGATTATCATAATTGTTTTCTGCAAAGCTTGGTAGTAGTTTTAAGTTGCACAGAATGCTATATATTTTTCCATTGTGCAACTGGGTGTGTAACAGAATGATATTGGCTAATAATTAGTCCAGCTTCCTGCTCTGCTTGAGCCTCCAGGCAGGGAGAGAGAAACGTACAGAGAATCTTTTTCAACAGACCCATGCTACTGAAAAAGGTGCAGAACGTTGCTTGTTTTCATTGTAAGAAAATACGTTTGACCTTCACTTTAAAAAATGTGAGCTGCATTAAGCTTGTTTCTCATTCAAGCATATGTTTACATTGCTTTTAAATACACAAAAACTACTTACTATTTATAATTACACAGAGTGGTGGCTTAGAGTATAAATGTTCAGATTATATGGCAGTTAATTAAGCTCAGGCCCTGAGAGGCTTTCATAAAGTGTAGCTTGTATTTGTTGTTGTAGAGACAGACTGATAGTGGTTCTCTGATAAGTAACAGGTTTTCTGACAGAATTAATACTACAAAATGTTTTTTTGGGTTTTTTTATTGCTCCAAATCTCACAGAGACATATGATCTTTTACAAAGTGGTGATTGCCATTTATAGCTGCTCCTGACACTGCACATTCCTTTCTGGGATGTGTATAATATTGACAAGCGATAACAAACTTATTTCCTTATCAGATGCGTTACAAGGTACTCTGTCTTCTCATTTGCCTTTGTTATTTCTATTGCACAACATTTTTTGTCCTGTTGCACAAACCCTACTTATAGCCAGACTGACATGGTTTCCTCTGTTCTGGCAGGTCTTTAGTGACGCACACAAGTAAGAAACATGCTTCAGATTTCTCTGTTGCAAGACTAGAATTATATTTAAGCACAATAATTATTTATCCTGCGCGCAAGACGTAACCGAGAGAATCCGGTTAAAGGATTTTCAAAATAAAAGATCCTCCAGACTCAAATAATACATAAAACGGAAATATTTAATTATTTCTTGCGTGGCCTGGCACCAATTGGTCCACGGACCGGAACCGGTCCGCGGGTTGGAGACCACTGACTTAAGACACACAATCTCTAGCAGACACACTTTAACCACAATGTGAAAAACACAATCAACAACAAAAACATGTCATGTAGCTCATGGTTTCCCTGCATACTACCTAATTACTTGCCAGGGTATCATTCATACTGCCATCACTACAGCAGAACTACACTCCCACTGCATCTGTGCGGTTTGGCATGGAGGTGATCACGGCTTCCCTCTGTTGAGGTGTTTGGAAAGCCCAGCTTTATGTCATCTGAATTGTTGGTTCTGGTGTCTGTCATCAATCTTTTAACAATACTCCACAGACTTCCTGTGGGATGTAGGTCAGGCCAGCTTCCAAGATAATCAACCCTACTGAGGCTTTAGTATTTCTACTTTGGGCAGTATAGACAGACACCACGTCCTGCTAGAAAATGAAAACATCCTTTTCACAAAGCTTGTCAGCAGAGGAAATCACAAAGTTCTCTAAAACTTTCTGGCAGACGACTGTGGACCCTCACCAGAATTTCTGAATGGACATTACTTCATGTTTTTTCTTCCACTGAGCGTTCCATTAACATCAATACTTAAAATTTCTGAAAAAGAAA